>BLKR01001088.1:62500-342673 GCA_011170035.1 Teleogryllus occipitalis
GTTATTTTCAGAAATATAGTTCGTCCGTTGAGTCCTATGAGTACTTCTAATCCGTTCGTCCCATGAGTCCGTCCATTCGTCCGTCCGTTCGTCCTATGAGTACTTCTAATCGTTAGTCTATGTCCATTTCAGGCTCAATCACGTGCAAGTCCTGAAATTCGCATATAGAGATTCACGTTTTATTTTAACTAATGCAGAAAATAGCTACCATACTGTATGTTGGTAAATAAACAATGTCCCATTTTCAATTCCGGTTTCAACATCAGTAAAGGGGTGTTATCTAGACATTATTATGCCAAAATATTCTTTGAGATATCTGGAATATCTCATTCATTTGCTTAAATATACTTGTTCTGTTAATGGCGCCGCAAAATAATACACATCTCTTCAAAAAGTTATCGGATCAACAAATTACGATTCAAAAACAATTATCACTTCATTTCAAATTAATCATCCTTTTTCAAAGGAAATTAAAATGCCATAATCTGGCAAAAAATGAAGGCGAACCAATGTTCTTTCCGAATGCAACCCGCCAGACAACTTTTCAGGGAATGGGAGTGTCGCGCCGATAGCTGTTGAATCAAAAACGTCTTTTGTCTGCTGTCGAGCTGTTGAAGCAAAGATGTCCCCACGAGTTAAGAATCCTTCTGTAACCTTGAAATATACAGATTTTTTTTCCATAAAATTTTAAAATGTCGCTGTAAAGAATTGTGTGTACAAATCATGATCAGAATTCTTCAAATTTTTAATCGACTAAGTAAATTGGTGACGATTAATCCCCCAGTGACGGTGTGTACCCGCCATTTGTCAAGATCTTCCTTGATCAAAGGTACCACTCATGCAAGAGTTCGTCCGATAATTGTTTTTTATCTCCGAGCATGTAGCACGTGGCGCATGCAGTACGTGGGTCTATTGAACGTGTACCATTTACATTTCCGAGCCTTGATGCTTCACATCTCTCGGAGGGTGACGGACTGAAGTCATTGAGGTATGGTGTGTGTGTGTGTGTGTGTGTGTGTGTGTGTGTGTGTGTGTGTGTGTGTGTGTGTGTGTGTGTGTGTGCGCGTGCGTGCGTGTTTGTGTGTGTGGGGGGGGGTGTTTGTGTTTGGGTACTTGGGTGTGGCGGGTGTGGCGGGTGTGGGCAGTGGTGTAACGTGGGTGTCAGCCACTCGGGGCGGAGGAGGAAAATTTCGTCGCCCCTTAGTTAGAAATTTCAATTGAAAAGACTAAAATATGCAATAATTTTCAATAAATATATACAATAAATATAGAATAAAGAACTTTTCCGCGGAAACATTGTACAGGTTATAAATAAAAATATCATGTATTTTCATCATCATTTTACAATATAATAACCACATTTATTACAAAACTTCTTACACACATGCCACTTACACGATATAACAGGTATAGAACACATGATTATATCTTGTCGATCAGGATTAAGTTATCTCAGATTTAATTTGTTATTGAATATAAAACACATCGACATCCAATTAGAACTAGAATGATACTGTTACTATTTATATTTTTATTGAAAAATAATATAATTGTTGGAATTAAAAACAAAACTTCCATCCTTAACTAAAACTTTATTCGTCTATTTTTTTAAATAGAACTAACAATGTCTATAACATCACATACCTCTTGCTAAATAGAGAAGATATCCAGACTGGTTAGCCTTAAAATACTCATTGTTGATCTTAAATAATTTTTTATCAATTTCAATTTTGAACTCTCACAGCTGGTATTGCTTATGACTTAGAGACCGGATTTTTATGTAATTACATATTTTTTGTCTTTATACTTACCGCACTCAGAACTTTAATCTTGGTGAATTGTCGCCGACCTAACACAATATCCATTTTTTTTCGTTACATATTTTTACAGATTTGGTACTATATTACATATTTTACATATTTCGCTATTTTCACAACATATTTTTTTTATTTTATCAATTTTCTTCTGTTTTCTTGCATATTTTTATGAAAAGAAGTATTTTCAAAAAATTCAGCAATTTTTCCTAAATTATTACTGATTCTATTCGAGGAGGACTCTATTCTACGTGAAGGCGCGCTCGGATATTCCCACAATCCGGCGTACGTGTTTCAGTTATCACAGTGGCGGGAAGAGCGTGACAGCGAGAGATCATTTTCACCTTTAGGTGTGAAAAGTATCATTGTCGCCGCGTTTGGCGACCTTTAACCATAATTTCCGAGAAACCTTGGCGATCGCTGTCGTGTAACACTTCGATGGGAATATTCCATGTTGCAGTGATTGTTTGCTGGTCGTAGATATCGCCTGTTTGTACGATGGCTACAATTGCGTCTAATCTGGCTGCTAAACTACATTCCTGGATAACAATTTGTGAATGTTTTACCATCTATGGGAAAGTTGTATGGTGCAAAATGTTTGTGCTATTTGTGCTTTTCAAATGAATTTTTTACCGTTTGCATTTTTTTAAAATTTGCGTAGGAATATTTTTATAAAAGTAAGTTCGTATTATGTAAATGTATTTTAATATTACATATTATGTCCGCTTTAACATATTTATTACATATTCTTACTGTTTTCATTACATATTTATGTAAATATTTTGACGTTTCATACTACATATTTTTCCGGTCTCTACTTATATTTATGATGAAGATTTGGAGCATTATTATAATATTGTGCAGAGTATCTTCCAGCTTGGATTTAACAATAATTTTTAATAATTGAAGTGGATCCGTAGTATTAAATTTATTTTCGTTGACTGTGGCAGGAATAAAAGTCTGCAGTCGAAGTCGTTTCAGTTTGAAGCCCTGCTCATCAATTTCGGCAGACGCGTAGTCTGGAATTACATTTAGTTTCGTCCGAATCTAGTTATATAACCGGCGTTAGATAATCAAATTTATCCACTAAATTCTGTAACAGCTACAGATTTTTTGACAATTAAATTTTACAAGATGATGATATTATTATTATTATTATTATTATTATTATTATTATTATTATTATTATTATTATTATTATTATTATTACTATTATTATTATTAATTGTGAAATTTCGGCGCCCCTAAAAGCCACCCGGGGTGGGCCGCCCCTACTGCCCCCGCTACGCTACGCCACTGGTGTGGAGGTGTGTAAGGGTGGGAGGTGTGGCGGTTGGAAGTGGGGGGGCGCGCGCGCGTGTGTGTGTGTGTGCGTGTACGCGCGCACCATCTGCCGAACCACGAGGTAAGGCGAGGCGGACACGAAGTGTGGAGGTTTCGTGGAGCCTCCTCTTCACGCTTAATGAGTAGGTATGAGCGAGAATAACTACGCAATCATGCCTACGCCTCACGCAATACTTTGTCAAATCAACGCCTTGTTTTAATTTCATTGTAGCCGCAAGCAGATCTGTAAATTACAGGGAACCCTCACTCTCAAGACACGAAACTCACGGCGCTGGATCTTGCGTTTACCGCGACTGAGCAGCGAACCAACGTGGTGGTCAGTCCACAGGGGACAACTGGTCCGAGATTTCTGATAAGTTTGCTGGCAGGGGAGAGATCGAGTATAGTTGAACCGTGGGTGTATATGAGCGGGCGAGTGGGAGGGGCAGTCAGCAAGAGGTTGAGTGGGGAAAGGTGAGCGAAAGAACGTAATCAGTCGTCGAAAGGAAGGGTGGACGATCTAATGTAAAGATAGGGATAGTAGAATGGAAGAGGACGGTGAATGGATGACAAAAGAACTGACAGTTGATTTCTTGATAGAACGTGCATGTGAAATGTAAAAATATTCTCAATTGAATTTGGATTTTTCTCAAATATTCTTAATCAAAAATTCTCTTGAATTTGAAACGAATGTCAAAACTCAATTGTATCCATATTTTTAATTATTACCTTTCGTTACCATATATATTAGTGTGTACGTGTAAATAATTTAATTTACATACCTGTAGATATTTTATGAGGAAGCGGTGAAAAATGTTATCCTTTTTACTTTCTCGCTACCGCTTACGCAGTAGAGAGAAAGCTATGTAATGCTGCGCGGAAGAACGGCGAATTTTCGGCAGAAAAACTCTTATTACAGGGCCTTATAACGAAAAAGTGGATAAATCCAGTTGCTAAATTTAGAAAAAATTCTTCTAATACGTAGTTTAACCAGAATCCATGTTTTGTGGGTCCTTGGTATCGAAAAATCGATTGACGGTAAAACGACTGTCTGCGAACAATGCTAGCTGATAAACCGTTCACCCAATTTTCTCCAAAACTGATATTCCTCAATCGATCGGACTGAGTTCGTGGCCCCTTGAATTTGAAACCGATATTTTCTAGGAACTACTTTACATGAAGCCCCTGGGACATTTTCAAAAAATGGCTCAATCGTTTTCGATTAAATTTTGTCGTTGGATAGTGTGGAGGACGTTTAAGAGAATATTACAGATCTCATTTTCGTTGAAAACTGATTTTTCGAAAGTTGCAAAACTCCACATTTTATCGGCGTTTTCCAACAACTAAAATATTAAAGATGGAATTTTTTTTTCTTAATGAAAGCTGTTCCTTAAAGATATATTTTGAAATAAGGTCATGTACAATTTTTCGAAATTTTTAGTATTTTTCGCGTAACTTGGCGTGAAATAAAGGCAAGTTTTAATTTTGTTTAAACAATTTTTTTCTCAAAAATGGCTCCATTGTTTTTCATTCAATTTTTCTGTTAAATAGTCTGAAGGACGTTTATGAGAATGGTGCAGGTCTCATGTTGGTTAAAAATCCTTAGTTTTCGAAAATTGAAAAAATTCAAAATTTTTTTGGCGTCTTCTTACAAGTACAATAATAAAGATACACATTTTTTTCTTAATGAAATGTGTTCATGAAAAATAGATCTAAACCTGTATGAAAAGCAGCTATAATTGTCAAATTTGTGTTGATATTTGCTTGAAAATATTTAGTTTTTGCACCAATGTTCTACGATTTATAATGAATTTATAATGAAAAAAATGATGTCTGAGATGTGTTGTTTAGAGAGAAATTGTGGTATAATAGTATTACATAACTATGACTAAAGACAAGAAAATATACGCTGTTTTAGTACCACTAGTTTCTATCTGTCAAAATCACTGTGGATGAGATTGATAAAATGAAGGGAAATGTATCTGAAAAACAAATACAAAATGTCAGTGGAGCTCTCAGTTGATCTAAGATTGTTGCTGAACACATGCCCTTGTAAATGGAAATACTTTCTCTCATCATTCATACCAATTGTCATTTTACTGCTATCCTCAAATCCTCCCCACCTTCCCTTTGTTTTGTCTGTTCCGTTATTTGGTGTTTTGATAGGTTTCTTTTTCATCATATTTGACTTCTCGCCTTCATCTTTCAAAATGACAAAAACTTCCACCAAAATGACATAACAGAATCTAAAGAGGTTAACCTTCTGACTTCTGGGTAAATAAAATTATATTGAAGGCAATGAAATAAAATTACATTGAATATTTTAAATCCCATTAATTATTTTCAAAATTTATTGGTTTTCTTGTTCTTGGGTTATTTCCACTAAAAATCATTTTATCATTTTAAAAATCATGTTATATTATCATACACCTATATTCATTGAAGAAATGAAACTAAAATTACGGAATTCAAAATTGATGTTTTCTTAATTTAGTCAATATATTGTCATTGATTTTCATAATCTTTACATCTATTTATTTTTTTAGTAACTATTTACTGATTTTCAAAATAAAGTTCATGTATCTCAAACCTTTTTTTAAAATTTATTTAAGGTTGCATTAACCATGAGGTTATTAGCGACCACTTTTGATTTAACTGGCGGGTATCTGTCTTCTGAATGAAGTATATTTTTATCGGTATCTGTATTGTGAATGAAATGATATGGTGATGAGTGATGATGAGGGGTGAAAGGATGAACACAAATATAACCATGCCTGAAGCGGGACTCAAACCTGTGATCCTTCAACCCGACATCGCTATGGCTCTACTGTCTTAGTGATCTCAGCTACCCGGATCAATTCAAACCTTTATCTTTTGAGACTCATGAACTATAGTTAAATAGTGAGATTCTTTCAGGTAAAATAATTTAATAACAAGTTTTTGCATTGTTTACAGTGCAACCTGTACAGGAGGCAAGAAGAGATACTTCTCCTGTAATATTCAGGTAAACCTTTTTTCTTGGTAAATATTGGAGCCCAAGTCTCTCATTTCTTATTTATTTTGATTTCAGAAATGTTGTTTAATTTCAAAATAATGTAAGTAGAATTAAAAATGTACTCCATTAGAAAAAATTTTTGGATTTCAGGATTGCCCTGAATCATCAATGGACTTCCGTGAAGAACAATGTGCAGCTTTCAATAACAATCCATTTGAAGGTCGTTATTATCAGTAAGTAGAGCAGTGTAAACCCAAGCACTTCAGTTAATAAGTGATTATTTCATACAATTTCAATAGTACTAATTGAGTTGCCAAAAAAAATGGATAAAATTTAAACAAACTAGAAGAATATCTGTTGTTTTATTGTACATGTTGTTACAAAAGTGATCTTGTGCCAACGCATGTTTTGGTAAGGCAAGAAATGCTTAGTAGCACTTGTTACAGTTAACATTGAGATAAATGTCAAACCTCAGAAAAATATGTCAAATTACTACAAAGGAAACTATTTTATTATCATGACTTGGCATAATTTTTTTTTTTTTTTTTTTTCATTACCTGTTCAATTACATATAATTTTTCAGGAGTTTGAAATAAAATTAACTTATAACATTGTGGGAAGATGTCAGAACTTTAATTTGGCAAATAATGAATTTATCAATTTTGAAAATAAGTAAAGTAAATAAGTAAATAATATAAAATAAAAGTTACTGAAATGTGTTTGGAGTATAATGAAATTTAGAAAGAATAGTGAAAGGCTAAGTTTAGAAGATACTGAATTAAGTAGAATAAACATTTATATTTAGGGAGGGCAAAAAATGAATTTGGGTAAGTGTAAACGAATATGAAGAGCAGAATTATTTTAACCTAGTGTATTTTGCACTTAATTTTCAAAATTTTCTTGTGAGTCACTAATGTAATTGTCTTATAAATTATTGGAAGTAAAAAGAGTAAGTAGAAGTTCCATAGATGAGAGCCTTGTTCTCATGTATGTGTAACTATATGTTTGTATAGCAGCATTTGTTTTTGTTTTTTTATTGTGGTGTGTCACAAAAAATTAATTCATTTATTTTCAGGATGCAATGATAAAGATGATCATGTTTTAATAATTGGTGGTGAACTTTGAAAAACTAATAGATAATACAAAATATATTCAAAAATTTAGTTTGCATTCCATAAATTTGTTGTGTAAATATATCAAATAATTCTTCTGCACACATAAAATGGATAAATCCTGGAAACTGTATGTGAAAAATAATTTTAGGGTTTGTACTAATCTACCTCATAATTTCCTCCATAGTTGGGTGCCATACACAAAAGCTCCAAATAAATGTGAATTGAACTGCATGCCTCAAGGGGATCGTTTTTATTATCGGCATAAAGAGAGAGTACAGGATGGAACTCGCTGTGACGAAGAGAAACTTGATATCTGTGTGGAAGGACAGTGCCTGGTCAGTAGAAATACATTTCTCTTTTTTGATAGATTTTAGAGCTTCTTAGAATTTAGATCTTCTTTTAATTTTTATTAATTAAATTCACTTCCAATGAACATTTATAATTCTTTATCTTATGTGTAAATTCTATGCTCTTTATAATTTTCTTTCGGAGTCAAATTTGACATGGAATTAGTTAAGAATGTCTTGTAGCCAGTAGGGTGTGACATGATGCTGGGATCAAGTGCAAAAGAAGATAAATGCCGTGAATGTCGAGGCGATGGAAGCAGTTGTAGAACAATACAAGGAGTTCTAGAAATGGATGATTTGAAAGTTGGTAAGTTTTTAATTTTATTTCTTTTTTCTCAAATTTTGAAGGGTTGTATAAACAACTGCATTTGTGACATAATTCTGTATTATATCTGGATTGATATATATGCATATTGTGAAGAAAAAGATTAGAAAATAAGTACTAAGAAGAATATGGGAAAAATGAAATATAATTTAAATAATTTCTTGTATATATTTCGTGTCTCTAAAAAATATGAAATGTAATCCACTTAAATTTTTTTAAAACATATTACTAGTCCCTAGAAAATACTAGCACAACTTAAAATTGAAAGATGTCCCAATTCACTCCAGCAATGCTTTGTTAACAGTCATACAGTTGTAACCCAAGTCCTCAAAACCCTGAAAAAGGTCTATTTATTAACATTCCGCATGTATTATTTTCCAGACTATGTGCAGGATTGCAGATATCTGTAGGCAAACTAGGTGACCATGTATAGTGCAAATCATAAATGAGTGCAATTCTGGCTCCTCAACAAAGTTAAAACTAGTGGTGCTATAAAGTTGCAGGGACTCTCTCCTACTAATAAGTTTCCCTTTCTTTTGAGTTGGATCTAACTTTTTGGTTTTGCCTGATCATCATCTATTTGCATTTAAGGAATCTTCTAGGGTCTTCTGAAATAACAACTTCTGCTCTGCTGAAGACAAATTTTATTTTTTGCTCAAATGGAGTCAAGTTTGTTTAATAATAAATAGGTCCAATTTTCATTAAAAGTTCTGGTATTTCCAAATTTGCAAAAGTTCAGAATTTTTTCAACACCCTCCTACAGCAACACTGTTAAGATAGAGATTTCAATATTAATATAATCTGTTCTTCAATAAATATTTAAATCATTTTATGTACCCTTGTTTCAAAATATTAGACGTTTTTGCGTAATTTTACGTTTAATCATTTGAAGTTTTCAAAGGATGATATAAGTGTTAGTAGGATAGAAATAGTAATGTTTTAATACAAGAAAGTATGTGCTGTTGAGAACCACTAGTTATTTAATATATTTATGTACAATCTAGCTAAATGTATTACTTATTATAAACTGTTTTATAATAAGTGGAATGTCTTATTTAAAAAACATTACATTACAATTAAAATTTTTGAAAGGTCAGGGTTGGAGATGCAAATATCTCGGCTTACTTAGGCATAAAATCATTTGGTGCTGGCCCTAAGTTATTTGATCAATATGTCATTTCAGGTTACAATGACATTCTTCTCATACCTGCTGGAGCTACTAACATCAAAGTAGAGGAAGTAAAGGCTTCAAATAATTATTTAGGTCAGTATACACTGTTTACTTTGTTATATAAAACAATCTTCTGTACAATTTATCTATTCATTGTAAATATTGTAATAATATTGTGTGCTTTCCTTTATATTTCTCATGTGAGTTTTTATAAATTGGGAACTTATAGTATACAATGTATTTCAGCTATAAGAAATGTGAGTAATTATTATTACTTGAATGGAAACTGGAGAATTGATATTCCAAGAAGCCTAAAAATTGCAGGAACTGTATTTCACTATGAAAGAAAACCATATGCCTTTCTAGCTCCTGAAACTATTACGGCCCTAGGCCCTACAACAGAACCTCTGTACATTGTGGTAAGAAGCTTGTTAAATACTGCAGGAAATTTTATTATGTAAAAGAATATGACCTCAATATTGACCAAAAATGTATATTTTATGAAAATTAATTTTAGTTCCTCGTTCAAGAACCAAACCCTGGAGTTTCATATGAGTACAGTATCCACAAGGGCACTCAACAGACTGATCCAGATAGTTATGCATGGATATATGATGACTTCACGGATTGTACCACTACATGTGGAGGAGGTATCATTTTGTGCATTTTCCTAAAACATAATTTACTAACATATTGATTTTTACTCCAACAAATTTCTCTTATTTCATTATGTTATTAATTAAATAAACAAATTGTAATAGATATCATTCTTTCTCTTTTACAACATTATGACTACTTTTTTATGTTTTGAAATTATTATATTTTATGTGAAAATATCCTATTATTCTGTCTTTCAGACTTCATATTTCTACTCTCCAAAAATGTACTTCTATGATAATATTTTCAGGTTACAGAATTCGTAATGTTACCTGTGTTCGTCGCAAGGACCTTGAAGTACAACCTAGCAATCTGTGCAATCCTATTTTGGAACCCAAGAGAAATGAATCATGCAATACAGACCCATGCCCTCCTACATGGGCAGAAGGGGAGTGGGGAGAATGTAGCCAATCATGTGGAGAAGGAGGCTCCCATACACGACAAGTACATTGTGAACAAATTGTGAGCAGTGGTGTGTCGTCAATTGTAGATGATGAAAAGTGTTTGGATTTATACGGACCCAAACTAGCCACAACAAAAGAATGTGGACAGCTAGATGCATGTCCTCTTTGGCATATTGGACCTTGGAAACCAGTAAGTGTTGTTGTTTATTTTCCATTGAACTGTATCTGTAGAGATTAGAGTAATTTCTAGACAAGTTTACAGTATTTGTATTTTTAATTACAGTGGATCTTACTAAATTTGAGTAGTGAATCGATTTGAATTAGACTGATGTCAGATTTAGAAATTTTAAATAAAGTATTACATACAAATTATAGCATATGATTAATTATTGAAACTTTTTAAAGTAAGAAGTACTGATGTGGTACTATTTGTGAAGTATTTCAAAATTATTCTTTGTCATAAACAGTGCAACCGGTTGTGTGGAGATGGAAAACAGAAGAGAAGAGTACGTTGCTATAGAAAAGTAGAAGGAAAAATAGAAGTACTTGCTGATTCTGCTTGTCCAGGGGAAAAGCCTGAGGAAGAAAAGTCATGTACTCTACGTCCCTGTGAAGGTGTCGATTGGGTGTTCTCTGACTGGTCTGAGGTAATATATTGTGATGGAGAATGCTTCATAAACAAAAAGATTAAAAATTCATTTAAAAACAAATGAAGTCTGCGTGTAAATGTTTATGATTTAAATATGGGAAATTGTACCAATAATTGATCTGTGAAAGTCAATAAATGTATTTCAAGTTATTCTTAATGTAATGGGTTCTTCAACTAATTTTGTTTGTGTAATTAACTTATGTCCAGTGTGAAGGCAAGTGTGGACTCGCAGTCAAAACAAGAAAGGTTTACTGTGCTAATGAAGCTGGAAAGATTTATGCTAATGAATTTTGCCACTCGAAGACCTTACCAGAAACCAAAATGCCTTGTGACACTTTTATTCCTTGTGAACATGAATGGTTTGCATCTCAGTGGAGTGAGGTAAGTAGTAAAGGAACATTTGCAATTTTCAGAGAATAAAAATATACATAATATGAATTAATTTTTTATGCTTAACATCCAGTGTTCTGCAGAATGTGGAATTGGCATTAAAACACGCAAAGTGTTTTGTGGATCTTTTGAAGATGATATAGTGAAAAAGGTAGAGGATGATAAATGTGATCCATCAAAGAAATATGAATCGCAAACTAATTGTACTGGAAAAGACAAATGCACTGGCCAATGGCACTATGGTCCATGGAGTTCTGTGAGTTAAATTACAATTTGAAGTACTATTAATACTATTCTAGAATGTTGGTCTTATATTATAATAAGAGGATCAACTTACTTAGGGATAGGAAATCTAACAACAAAGCCCTCAATTTCAGGGTATTTGCAAAATATAGAAAGGTATAAACAAATATTTGTGTCTATTTTAGATTTCTATTTGCTTTGTTCTTCAAAATACATTGTTTTAAGCCATCATGAACTAATGTTAAAAAATTCTCCTTGACCTATTTCTGAAACAATGTTTATTTCGTACTGCAGAAGCTAATGAAAATACTTCCACTGTGTTCTAAAGAAGATTCAAATATTTCATTATTTCTTTTGTCTTCTGTTAGAATTGCTTGGTACAATTTATTTTTTTAATACTTTTTATATGTAGTACAGATATTTTTTATTGAAACTGTTCATAAGACTGTTACACTTATTTACTTTGGTATCTAAATTTTAAAAAATGCCAGCAATCATATAAATTTCAGTGTAATGGGTTGTACCACATCTTATCCAATATTTGGCCACAATCTTCTAGGACAAATATCTTCATTCACACATCATCTAACAACAACATCAACAACAGCAGCAGCAACAACAACAACAACAGCAACAACAACAACAACAACAGCAACAACAACAACAACAACAACAACAACAACAACAACAACAACAACAACAACAACAACAACAACAATGTTCATTAAAATTAAATGCATTTTAAAAACTTTTAAATTTTGATCATTACACCAATCCTTGAGTACTAGTTAAAAATTGCTCAAATTGTTCAAGACTTCTGTAATTTACTGCCTTAACACACATGACCAATTCTTTCTTTTTATCCGGTCTTTCAAATTTCTCTTATTTTGTTCACACACACACATATGTTCTAATGTACAAAAAATATATGTATTCATACATATCATCATTTTCACCAGTTAAGTTACCATCCCTTAGAAATGTTTGAAAACGCTGAAATAATATATTTATTTTTGTATTTTCCTATTTATTTTGATGATTCTTTAATTGTCCTCGTTTTCCCCATTCATTTAATACTTATAATGAGTATAAAACTGATTATTTGCAGATCCTTAATTCATTATTAAATATTTCTTCAAATCATGTTATTAAAATATAACCATTATTTTACAGTGTTCTAAGAAATGTGGAGGTGGAAGTATGCCTCGCAAAGTTTTCTGCTTCATAGATAATGACAAAGTTGAAGAGTCTAAATGTGATCCTAGCTTGTTCCCCTTTTTGAGCAAACCTTGTAATAATCATGCCTGTAGTGAAGGTGAGTAATCTTATTTTTTTCATTCAATAAAACTCACAGTACATAATTCCTGTTCGTAAAACTTGATATGATATTATGTGATATACTCAAAATTATAGTAATTTCTTGTTTATTTTGCATGTATGCATTGCATTTAAAAATTATTTTAAAACATTTCAGATGAAATGGTACCGGTGGAACCTACTCATGTGGTAGATGATGATGAATACGATGAATATGACTGTGACTTGTCTACTGTAGTAATTGATTCAACATTAGGGAAGGTAATTACAAAGAAAAGAAGTAAAATTTTCACTCTTAGAAAATGGTACTCTGAATCTGGAATAAATTGGTAAAAATTAATTTGACTTATGTATAAATTTAACAATTTAAAAAAATCAACATTCTTCATTTTCTTGTTGTGCAAACCCTTTCTGATTAATGCAACATTCAAAAGCAATGTTATAAAACTACCTATGTTCCATTTCTATCAAAAATGTATTTCATTAATGTCGTGTTAATTTAAAAAGGAATAATTTGTTATCTTACTACTAATTTGTTATCTTAATCCAGGATGCAGTAACAGAATCCAGCATTGTTGAAGGATCAGGTGATGAAGAGTCAGACTCTTCACTTGCAGATGAAATTTCTTCCATTGGAGCCAGTGGAATTACAGACAGTTGGAGTCAACAGAAATCTAGCTCTGTCTTGGACAGTTTATCATCTGTAAGCGATATTGACAGCTCTGATATTATTTCTAAAGCTGCATCTGACTTCAGTTTTGGCACTTCAGATGACATCATGTTAAGTGATGGAACAGGATACTTTTCAGATTCTCCTAGTACATCCTTCTTCACTGCTGAAGGAAGTGGAGATGCCACAGCTGAAGACACTACTGATTTTAGTGACCATTCATCTCCAACAGAGCTTCCATCTGAAGCAAGTAGTAGATTTAGTGAATCAGATGAAACACCAGAAGCTGAAACAACAACAGAATCAGGAATATCAGAATCAGCATCTACAACAGACACTGGCTTACTTAGTACCACAGACAGTTTATTGTCATCTATTACAAATACAGTACTTAACACTTTTGCCAGTGCATTTACAGAGACACCTGAAGTCTCCTCTGTAGGAAAAGCATCAGATGAAACTGACAGTCATTTATCAACTGATGAAACAACTCAATCACCTGAAATTCCAAATACAGAAACAAGTCCTGAAATTAGCACTGACAGTACTTCAAGACCTGTCACAGAAGAAACAGAGAGCACACCTAATGCTGAAAGTACAACAGATGCATCTAGCACAGACAAAACTACAGATGCAACAGTCTCTGAACCAACTACTACTGCACCTGATGAAGATGATTTAGGAGAAGTTAGACTTCCTGTTATTTCAACCAAGGCACCCACTGAAGAAGTAAGCTCCAGTATGTCTTCTGTGGCTGAAGATAAAATAATCACAACCACAGAAGAGTCTACTACCCCAGGTTCAGAGGAAACCACGACCTCTGAAGGATCAGAATCTACTACATCAACGCTAGAGTTGACATCTGACACTAGCGAGCCCACAAGTATTTCAACATCAACTGACTCGACTGACAGCTCGTCAGCTCTTACATCTGAACAATCCACAGAATCATCAACAATAGTGTCAACCATAAAAGATAGTGACACCACATTATCATCAGATGTAACTACTGAGAGCTCAGAATTAAGTACAGTATCTCCCTCACAGTTTTCTACAGAATCAACTCTGACAGAAATTGCCAATGATACTGTTGAAACAACAGTTACAGCTGAAGAAACAACAGTTAGTGCTGAAGAAACAACAGTTAGTGCTGAAGAAACGACATCTGAAATGTCTTCTGGTTATAGTTCAACAATGGGTGAGTGAAATTAGCAATTATTACAAATATTATGTCATTTTGTGTTGGTTAAATTTGACTGACTCTGATTAATTAAAGTTGTATACTCACTTATTTTTCAAGAAACCATCAATTTAGTTCCAGTTAGTGTAATAAGTTCACTGACCAATAAAACATACAATAATGTTTTGAAACAAGTCCAAGCATTATCACTTACTTCCTGTTTATAACATTCTTAATATTCTTAAACAAATGGTGATGAAATAGTTCTACACATACATACATGCATGCATGCACACACACATGCACACATGTGCATGTACACACACACATAGACATAAACACTCACAGTGCTAAACATATTTTCTAATATTATTTGTAATGAATACATAATAAAATATGAGTTGAACCCACAAGTGCTTCCAATTCTACTGGCTGCACTCATGGTGCATCAAAAGAAAAGTTGAATTTTTGCAATTATTAAAAATTCAGATGTTTTAATGAATGTCAGATGTATATCATGTTTCCATCTGTGAATATCACTAGCCTAACTGTTCGTATTATTATTATTCAAAAATGAACCTTCTATGGTTAATCTAACCTGACTCAAGACTCTGCAATTTTGAAAAGCATTCTTTAAATTTTAGGGGTACTTTACATGATGCCCCGGGAACATTTTCAAAATTTTCCCCAAAATGGCTCAAATTTTTTACTTTTAATTTCCTGTGAGAATCGAGTGAAATACACTTTTAATTATGACATAGGTCCAATTTTCACTGTTTACTCTGAATTTTTGAAAACTGTGGAGGTATGAAATTTTTTTGGCGCTTTCTACAATTACAATTTTGAGGAACGAGATTTTTTCTTCAACTGAAATTTTTTCTTCGTTTTCTTCTTCTTTGTTTTTTCAATTAATGTTATGTACTTTCTTTTGAAAATATAAGTAGATTTTGCAAAATTTTTAGTGTAAATTTTTAGTGGTTTTTTTTTTTGTGTTGGCAATATTAAAAAACATTTAAAACAAGAATTTCTCAAAAAGGCCATGCAATTTTCCTTTATACATTTTGTAGGGATAGTGTTAATTGTTCTGTAACAGAGGATATATTCACCATATTGCTGTAGGCCTATACTTTTGTTATTTCAAAATATAAACAAATATAATTATTTTGCTATCTCAATTTTCTTTTTGCAATTTTGCAATCTTGCAATTTTGCAAGATTGCAATTTTGCAATCTCTGTTTTCAGACTTTCTCAAGCACCATTTTCTCAAAAACAGCTCCAAATTTTTCTTCAGACTTTTTGTACAAATGATGAATGACACACTGACTAACATGGTATTAACTCCATTTTGATGTTTTTTTGTTGTTTTTTTCCCCCTAAAATTAAACATTATTTTTTATCTTTCATGTCATTTATGTTTACATAACAGGCATATCTAGTACATAATCACATTTGTAAGAAGAATTGCTTCAAATTATTTCTTACGAAGTTTCTCGAAAAAATAGAAAATTTTGGGTGAAAAGCAGTTTCAAAATCCTCATTTTCTGAAAGTCTCAACGATATTTTCTTAAAAATAGCTTCAAATTTTGAAATGAAAATGCCCATATAGGTAAAGATTTTAACCTGCTCTAATATTCTGAATGCCATATTTCAATTTTACTCTTGGAAATTCGAAGATTTGTGCACCATATCTGGTTTAATGATAATTTTTGGCAACTTAGGTCTTAGTGTACAACAGATTCCTTCATACTTCATATGGTTGGTTTCAAAGACGACTTCTTCTTTCTTTCTGTGATGTGAAAAGTTTTTGGCAACACAAGCTAGATGTTCTTCATTTTGATTTCAAATGTCTGTGTTTTCTACCATGCCCAATTGTAGCCTTGTTTACTCAGGCTGGGGGGGGGGGGGGGTACCATTGTTCTTGAAACTGATTCCTCCACAGTCTCCTTTGGTCCACTTTCAGTTGCCTGATGTGGACCATCCAGATAGACCATCCAAGGAAATACCTTCCTGTTGCCCTATCAGAACATCCATCTCTTATCATCATTGCTCATTGGCTCACCCTGCTGAAAGGGCTAGTTATTACAACTTTGGAAAGGGTTCTCCACATGAATTACAATACCAGGGCTCCCTGCATGAAGGATGAGAGTGGAGTTGGGAGTAAAACAGTTCTTACATTGTAGATTTCTGTCATGTAGATCTAATGTTCAATTCCATATTATTTGAACATTCCATTTGAGATTTCTCTGTATTGAGAGACCTAAAAATGTTACCTTAACATCAGCTAATTGCACAGGTTTCATTTTCAGTGTTGCATATGATTGTTTATTTGAAATCGAAAACTGCATTAAAACAGATTTCTTCATTTACAATTAAGTTGCAGTTCCAGATCCAATTTGAAATAGCTGATATCATACTACAGTCGACCACGATTATTGTGAACTTGGATATAGTGAACCCTGGGTTGTAGTGAACTTAAATCACTGGTCCCATTTGACTTACATTACAAGTAAGAATAAGAAGATTCGGTTATAGAGAACCTGAACCTCGGCTAAAGTGAACATAGGAAATACGTTCTGGCTTTGTTTTTCCTAAGAAAAGTTTCCATTCAAATTGTAGAAATTTTTTAAGAAACTGGCAAAAGTAACAAGTGGCCAGTAGTTCTGAATTTGATTTTTGTTCCTTTTTTTGAAAACTGGATTATTTTCATCATTTTAAAAATTATCTAGAAGAAATCCATTGCATAAGGATGCAGTGAATATGTGAGCTAGTGGGTGTAATAATGACAGGTGGATGAGTCTTTACCAAACAATCCAGAAATTCATCTAATTTGGCAAAAATTCTTTAACTTTTAACTACTATGATTAATTATATTCATTTCATTTTTATAGACTCTCCTGAGAATTTCATTTCGAGCAGTTTAGAAAATAAACACGGTATTGAATTTTTTAAACCATATGCTGAGTTGAATTTTGTGGCTTTATATCCTTTGTTAGAACATTGCAATACTTGAAAAGTCTTTCTTTAAGAGAATGGTGACTTATCTTTCAGAACAACATTCTCAACCAAGTTTCTAGTTGATGTCATTTTTAGGAATTCCAAACGGCTTAAGAGTGGTTATTTGCATTCTGATCATTTTTCAAGATTTCTGCATGTACTATTAACAGCATTGTTCACATCCTATGATTAATTATATTAATTGCATTTATGATAATAGTTTCAAAGATTAATACATAAAGATAATAATTTCATTTACACATGTTTTGATTCCTCTAAATCAGATCAATTGTATCTCATGGCCTTTGCGTAAAAAGTAGCATATTTTTTTTGCTCAATTTCTTTCTTTTCATTAGCTATTTTTTATTTTTATCAGTTTCAAAACTATTTAGAAGAAATCCAAGTGCACAAGGAAGCAGTGAATATGTTAGCTAGTGGGTGTGAAGTACATTTCTTGAAGCCATTCACAAATCAAACAATTTCATTTTTAAATTCTTGAAAAAAATTAAGTTTACTGCAATTATATCAAGATTTTGTTTTAATTTTCATAAAAATGTGGACTTGGGTGCAGGGCAGCTCTTAATCGTTCAAAGAGTTCACCAAACTTTTCAGAAAACGTCGATATTCAATACATTCTCATAACCTTAAAACATACAACCTTTTATAGAACTTTAATTTCATTGACAGTCAACATTTATTTTTAATATTTTATTTGTTCTTTATCTTAAAATGCCATGTAACTTTTATATCTGACATTATATCTTCATTTTCAGAAATATTTGTTACTACTCCAAGTTCAATTCAAGTAGCTATCACAAAAGAACAGAAAGTGAAAAAATGTAGGAGAAAGAAGAAGCCCAAGGCAAAGAAACCAACTTGTGAAACTTCAGAATTTGGATGCTGCCCTGATAACATATCAGCAGCTTCTGGACCATTTAGTAAAGGTATACTTCTTCCCCTTTCTCTGTTCTTTAACAAATTTATGCTATACTTTTCAAGATGTTAATTTCAATATTAAATTCATGAAATCTTTTGTTTGAATGTTGTACATAGTGAGGAAAATTCCACTGGTCTTAACATAGAAATGACTGTAAATAAATAGGCATTCTACTTCTATTTCACTTAGCAAAGTATCAAATTTCTTTCAAATTTTCAAATGTCTTCATTATATAGAGTATAATTCAAGTATCATTCTCTTCTGAAGAAACTTGTCTGTTTCATTTTCTCTTTAACATTTGTATTAAAAAAAAAAGCAGAGAGTACTAATTGCATTTTCTAACTACGAATTTTGTGTGTAGGTTGTGTACAAGCAGAGACATGCAATGAAACAAAATATAAATGTTGCCCTGATGGTGTATCTGCCGCTACTGGTCCTAATGGAGAAGGTTGTCCTTCCTCCCACTGTGAGGAAACATTATTTGGATGTTGTCCTGATGGTATCAGCATCGCCGAGGGCAATGATTATGAAGGCTGTGTTGATGTACCTTTTGACTGCCAAAATACACAGTGAGTTTTATTACACTGAAGAATTTTAATTGCTTTCTTTCTTTCTTTTCTTTCTTTTCTTTCTTTTCTTTCTTTTCTTTCTTTTCTTTCTTTTCTTTCTTTTCTTTCTTTTCTTTCTTTTCTTTCTTTTCTTTCTTTTCTTTCTTTTCTTTCGTTCTTTTCTTTCGTTCTTTTCTTTCGTTCTTTTCTTTCGTTCTTTTCTTTCGTTCTTTTCTTTTGTTCTTTTCTTTTGTTCTTTTCTTTCTTTTCTTTCGTTCTTTTCTTTCGTTCTTTTCTTTCGTTCTTTTCTTTCTTTTCTTTCGTTCTTTTCTTTCGTTCTTTTCTTTCTTTTCTTTCGTTCTTTTCTTTCTTTTCTTTCGTTCTTTTCTTTCTTTTCTTTCGTTCTTTTCTTTCTTTTCTTTCGTTCTTTTCTTTCTTTTCTTTTGTTCTTTTCTTTCTTTTCTTTCTTTTTTTCTTTCTTTCTTTTAAAATAATGGAATTTACAATTATGAATTATGAATTATGAATTATGGATTATTAATATAAAAAATTAAATATTTATTATTAGCAACACAGTGTATTCTTTTACAAGAAAAAGTAACATTAAAATTTTATAGAACATTTTACAAATATTTTATAAAGTAATCTGAGACACAAACATTGTGACTTATTGCTTGGTAAATAGTCAATAATCAGAAAAGGATTAAGGATCTTACTTTCTTTTACTTTTGGCTAAATGAAATGTGAAGTTTCATTGAGCATAAAGCTCAAGCTTTCATTTAACACAAGTTTCATTTCAATCACAAAAATGTCTAGCAAGTTTTTAAAAATTATAAAAGATGTAGTCTCTACAAGAAATTATGAATCTTGTTCTACGGCTATTATCAAAAATTTATGTTATTTGACCATTCCATGTATGCAGTTTAAACATATTATATTCTCTACTTTTAACTTTTTATTAAATTCCAGTTCATATTTTGAACACTTTTAGTCTATGTGTAAGTACATACCTATCAGGTACATCTTACGTATTCCATACAATTCCCTACATTGATCTAAAGCTTTCATTGACACCTTTCTCAATAACAAAATGGAATTGAAATAAATTATCATTGCATGTTATTAGGATATCCACACATTTATGTTACAAAAATCTTTTATTTTAATTAATATTTGAAGTCAATATCTTTTTTCATTTAATTCAGATAATATTTTTAAATTAACATTGCTTATACTATTTTAGTAATTTGAAAATCATTTCAAAATAATTTCCATGCAGATTTGGATGTTGCCCAGATAATTTAACTCCAGCCACAGGTCCAAATAATGAAGGATGTTTTGAATGTGAAGGATCTGGTGAATGTCAATTTTGCAATGATACAAAATATGGGTGCTGCCCAGATGGAGTTAGCGCTGCTAAAGGACCTGACTTTTCTGGTTGCAAAGAAGGTAACTTCATTATTTTGCTCAGAATAATTAATACAAAAGAATCTGACTGTTCATTTCATGATTTTCCTTTATAGGTACTGAAGATTTTATGGGAACAACAGAAGTGTCTGACTGTAAAGTATCCGAGTATGGTTGCTGTCCAGATGGAATAAATGAAGCAACAGGACCACACTCTGAAGGCTGTGATATTGTTATAAACCATGAGAACTGTTCAGCCTCTTATTTTGGTTGTTGTAAAGATGGCATATCTGCTGGTAAATTTAAAACTTTGAACACATTTTCACATCAAGTTAAATAACAGGAAAAAATACTAATATTTGAAAATATCAATGTTTTCTTTTTCCTTCATTTCAATTTATTGTTTTAGCTTTGGGTCCAAACTTGGAAGGTTGTGATATTTCAATTTGTGATTCTGAGCTGTATGGTTGTTGTGATGATAATAAAACACCAGCCCATGGCCCAAACAAAGAAGGATGCTGTCTAAATACTCAGTATGGATGTTGCCCAGACAACATCTTGTCTGCCCAAGGTCCCAATTTGGAAGGTAATGATAATACATGTGATTCTTTTTAATTTCATTTTTCCTGCAATATTTTTTTCTTTTTAGCCAAACAAGTGTAATTAGAATTGACTCTTCCCTGTTCAATATTCTGCAGGCTGTGGGTGTCAGTACACACCTTATGGGTGCTGCCCTGATAACACAACAGCTGCACGTGGGGTTAATTCAGAGGGCTGTGGTTGTCGATTCACTGAACATGGATGTTGCCCTAATCAATACACTCCAGCTGCAGGACCAAATTTTGAAGGCTGTCCATGTCATACACATCAATTTGGATGTTGTCCTGATGGAATTACTATTGCCAGAGGACCAAGAAATTATGGTATAGTTCCTTATGATCAGATCAATTTAAGTCTTCTTTAATGACATTGTTTTATCAGATATTTTAAAGATTAATCAGTAATCTCAAATGTTGGTATTGAGTAAAAAGCATTTGGTAACAGACCTGTGTTTTAATGTAGTTCATCTTCTATAAATATGCATTTTATCAAAAAATACATAAATTATTTTCATATCACAATATTTGTAAGTTACACTTGAAATACTGGTTTTCTTCTCTTTAGGATGTGGCTGTGAAAACACAGAATTTGGATGCTGTTCAGATGGAAAAACACCTGCTACTGGTCCAGAACTTGCTGGTTGCGACTGTGCGGCCTCCAAATATGGTTGTTGCATCGATGGGATTACTAACGCTGAAGGAGAGAAATTTGAAGGATGTGAAGATGCTCCAGTAGTAGCAGCTGGTATTGAAAATTTTGAATTCATATTTAACTACAAATAAACCAGAATTCCATATTACCTCAATGTAATTGTTTTGAAAATAAAACTTTATGAGTATTTGACAACTTATTAACAAGTAACAAATGTTTGCTTTACGATCACGTAAATAATTCATTACTTCAATCTTCATTGCTTACTTAACTTGCAGATGCATGCACTCAGCCCCGTGAGCGTGGTCCATGTCGTGATTTCACTGTTAAGTGGTTCTTTGACATTGAGTATGGCGGTTGCGCTCGCTTCTGGTATGGTGGTTGTGGCGGTAATGATAATCGTTTTAAAACACAGGATGAGTGCAAAAACAAGTGTGTGGAACCACCTGGAAGAGGTTAGTGAATTCAGTTATTGTATTTCACGAGTATATACATTGTTATATATGTTATATCTCAAAATAACTTTGGAAAATGTATTTTTATTATTGGAAACAGTCTTTTTTTTCAGTGAGAAAATGTCATTCTCACAACATCATTGTTTTAAAAATATTGTATTTAATAAAGTTATTAAAATTATAAGAAAAATATGTTTGTTATTAATATAGTTAGTGTATTAAAATATAATAAAAAACTTATAAAAGAATTATTAAGTATTCAAATTTGTTTGGAATAGTAGAAAGTAGAATTTCATTCACACAAAATATGAATGTAATGTATGCTTGTGTTTCAATAAGCTTAAGACTAATTCATATCCTGTAATTTGGTTCCTACAGACGCATGTTATTTACCCAAAATTGAAGGCCCATGTGAAGGATATTATCCAACATGGTATTATGATACTGAAAGAAAACATTGTGGTCAATTCATTTATGGAGGTTGCCTTGGTAATAAAAATAAGTTTGAAACAAGGGAAGAATGTGAGGAACTATGCGTCAAACCAGATATAATAGGTACGTCGTGCAAAAGAAAAGAAATTTTCTGAAATACAACTCATAAATAATTTATTTCTACTTGTGAAATGTAGATGCATGTGAGCAGCCCAAACTGGAAGGACCATGTGAAGGAAACTTCAGTCGTTGGTATTATGACCAAGACACAAAGACATGTCAGAGATTTATTTATGGTGGATGTAAAGGCAATGCAAATAACTTCGTATCAGAATTAGCATGTCATCAACAATGTCTGAAGCCAGGAAGAAGTCGAGGTAATTTTGAACACTTACTTTTTTAACAGTAGTTCTCTATGAAGTATAAACTATTAATTTTAAATACTTGAATTTTTCAAATGTTCCATCACTGACTGGATTCTGTCAAGGCAGAATTGTTCTTCAGCGTTGATCATCTGATACAGCTTTACTGTATCTGGAAGTCACAAACTAGTTAGATCCTTAATCTGTTAGTTTCTTTCCCTTTTCTTGTTACCAATTATGTTTCAGCAGTTATGGATATATGTAGTCTTCCCAGGGATATGGGCCCTTGTTCTGGTTCAATTATGCGTTGGTATTTTGACAGCAATGAGCAAATATGCAAACATTTTCTTTATGGTGGTTGTGGAGGGAATAGCAACAGATTTAAAACCAAGGAAGAATGCAAGACACAGTGTCATATAGTCAACAATGTCAGAGGTATTTTCTGCGTTTGGGATATTCTGTGTTGGTGTCTTCGGTGTCCAATATTTTATATTTTCCTTTTCCAAAATTAAACTGTTTTCCTTGTGCTTTTTGATCATTCTTGCAACATATTAATTACATTATCATGGGATATGTCTTATGACATCCAATTTTGGCTACCCAAATATTTTATCATAATGGTCTCTTCTTTAGAATTCTGCAAGTATAATAATTATTCAAGATGTATCCCATGGATCTCTGTGTATTGATGTGTCTTACTTCTGTCTTCTCATTCTCCTCACATTAGATATGTGCATAACCCCACAGATTTCTGTTTCTTTATGCATAGTGTTCTAAAGAATATCTTTCTTTGGTGCTTTTTGTGTTTTCTTATAGTTCTTAGTGATTTTCTCCACATATAAATTTAATAACACTTCTGGAAAATTCTTTGATTCAGCCTGTTTCTTCTGTCCTTTAGAAGTTTATCAAAATTAGATATTATAAAGAATTGTTGAATGGGGCTGCACTTTGCTTGACGTTAAAGTTCTTTATGTAAACAGGTCAAATTTTTATGCAGAATTGCAATGTTGTTTCTCCCTGCTTACATCATAGTATGTTTTGCTTTCATATTCCACATTTCACATCATTAGGGTTGCAATTTCTGTTATTACTACACGTTGTAGGATATGAGAATTTAATTCTGTTGTGGCACTTGTAATACATACTTAATGGAGCATGTAAATAAGTGGCAACCTAATTTTTCTGGACTTTCTAGTAGTGAATCACATACAATAGTCACTAAAAATCTATCAAATGAATATTCCATTTCCTAGTTATAGGCATGTTTAAAGAACTACAGGTTCAACAGTGTTACTGTGATGTTCCTTACAGTATTGAGTAGTGAAGTGATAAAAGTCAACACAAAAATAAATACATTTTTTTATTTTTTTTATTTTTTTTATTTTTTTTTTATTGTAGTGCATGTACCGAGAACCTGTGAGTTCACAGATAGTTGACTTGCAGACCAAGGGACATGTACTAGAGAGTTAAGAAAATGAATTAATGTTCTGTAAAGACTATTCAGGTTTTTTTCTATTATTTTTTTACCATATTAAAAATCAGTTCATTGGAAGTTTGAAATATTCCAAATAAACATTTTGGAGGCTTGTGTTAATTCAAGCAGGTACCAACATCAATGGATATACAGTATTATGAATTGACTTGAGATTTTAAGTTTTAAATTACTCTTATGTGAATGGATTTTAATACTTTGTTTCTCTAATATTGCCTTGTGTGTGTATGTAAATATGTGTGTGTAGACAACAGATATTATAACCTCAGTTGTACATAGAAATTATACGTAGACATGAAATTCCTTGCATCTTAAGTATTTGAAAATTTAAAAAATTCCAAGAGTAGCTATAAGATAATCCCAAACTTGCCACATTTTCAATTTTTGAGGTTCTTCCAGAATTTCAAAATATCATTCTACATGATTAACATTGTATGAAGAATCAAATTCATTGAAAAATTTAACACATTGCATGGTGCATTGTGGGTAATGTCTTGACTGCATCCCCTTTTGTGTACTCACTCTAACTATTGATCACTGGCAGATTATTGCACTCTTCCCCGTGCTCAGGGGACCTGCATGGAGCATTTACCTCGATGGTTCTTTGATGCATCCGAACAAAGATGCATGCCTTTCTATTACAGTGGGTGTGAGGGTAATGCTAACAGGTTTGAAACTCGAGAAGCATGTGAAAGAGATTGTCCTCCTACTATTGGTAAGTCTGTCATTAATAAACTGTTATAGTGTGTATTGCATGACCTAATATCCTGCAGGTATAATAAAAGCATGTCTCAATGTTAAAAAATGATATTTGAATATACTTCTGTAAAGGAGTAATAATATATAAAAATCTATAGGAATTCAATGTTCTTTAATTTATACAGTGTTTGTTTACAGCAAATTTCAAGCAGATCTTTTATTCTTCGGTATTTCTTGCATTTTGCATTTTGAAAATAATTTACCAAATGAAATACCTTTCTTTGATTCTATTTTCGGGTGTATTGCTACATTAGTTTGTTGATGTTACTCTAACATGCATCATGCGTGATAGATGATAAACAATTATATTTTTTCAATACTTTACTAAGAGAAAGAATAAATAAAACAAAGAGTCTGAACTGAAATAATTAATTACTTATATTTTACAGAACAAGATATTTGTACATTGCCTGCTGTAATTGGAAGCTGTCACAATTATACTGAACGTTGGTATTACAATACTTATGATGTGCGCTGCACTCCATTTTATTATGGGGGATGTGATGGAAATGAAAATAACTTTTTGACAATGCAAGATTGTCAACAGCGATGTGAAAATATGCCAACTCCTCCTCCTGAACAAGAATTTAGGAGAGGTACCTAATTTTTTTTGCATTCAAAAGTATTTTAGTTGCAAGTTCAATTTTCTTATTAAATGAACTTATGTTAATGGCCTCAATTGTTTCTCTAGCTCATTGCAAGGGAAAACAGATGCTCTCTCTTTTATAAATTTATCACATTCATACTATTAATGTGCTCTGTGATAGGCAAGACACTGAAGCTTTTAGCTTTCTTTCGCTTATTAATTTATTTATTTTTTTGTCTGAAGTGAAACTGAAAGAGTTTAACTTAGTAAAAGGCTTCATTTATTTTTCAGCATATATATTTTATTATACATTGAAAAACATTTGTGAAACGCTAGACCATATTATTATATTAATCAACTGTTTTGCTCTATTAGTGGTGTCCATTTAACCCAAATAAAATTATTTAATTTGTCTTGGGTTTGGGTCTGCCTATTTAAAACTAGTAGTTAAATTCTGCATAACATGAATGTCTCATTTCTACAGTTTTATCATTGTTCTGAGTAAGGATTACCTCATATAAATTTTAAAATCTGTTATAAACATAATTTTTTTACTCTTAATGAATGTAATATATTCGAGTTACACTTATATTTAGAAAATGTGTATGTATATTGTGAAAATTCTTGTTTGGGTTACAGTCGTGAATTTATTGGTTTCAATTTATTGTTTGTTCTTGTGTAGTTACATGTTAGCTTGCTTGTTAATGTTAAAAAAATGATAACATAGTATAGATGGACAATTTATTTTGTTAAAATCTATAATTACATTTTTATTTTTTATTGGTAGCGCCTTTGTTGATGCAATGCATCTCTGAACCCTTTTTGGGCATTGAGCACCTGACATGGAGTATTCCTCCATTATTTTTAAGTCAAGTGTCTTCATGTCGCAGTCAGTCAGTGCCTTTTATCCCTTCATCCAGGGGCTTTGTGCTGTAAGATCCCGGGCTTCCTAGACTGTCACCCAACCAGGAACCTGCGAAGTCTCGAATTCATTCAACTTTGTGACTTCACGAAGTATAGTTAAGGAATTCAGGTAGCAACACTATTTGCTACTGCTATGAAGCCTAGTAGTCAACAAATAAAATAGTACTGTGGTCATTCTGGTTCTTTTGTCTTTGGAATTATAGTCTTATATACCATTAACTCATGTGAACTGTAAAGAATGAAATAACAAGTATTACAAAAAATTTTATATTCCAAAAGCTTCATTAAGTTTTTTTCTTTTAACTCTCATTCTTCAAAGCCTTTACTGTTTTTCATCCCATCCACATCTTAGGATGAGGGTCCAGCCTGGTCATGATCCCTTGTTATCTTTTGATTTTTGAGGCACAAAAATCCATGCCATGCCACCTACAATCATGGCAGGACCCCTTGTATATAACTTGGATATTCTCTGCAATATTAATCTCAGTAAGATATACAACACATCAGAGATTGGGCTTGTCCACAAACTACAGAACTATAAATGAACAAAGAATGTAGCGATTTATGAAGGGTTAACATTTTTAAAACAAAAACAAGAAAAACAAAAAATTGAAGCTTTGCTAGTTCAACAACCACCCCAAATGTCAAACATTGGTGACATGAAACCAATTTCCTGAATTGGCTCCCTTTGGGCGTTAATTTCACCACATGCCGAAACCAGATCGATTTGTTTTCTTCCTTTTTCTTCTGATCAACCCTTGTTATAATAACAATATAAAAAACATGGGCTTTTAATGTATATGAACATTTCAGAATTCTGTTTCCTACCCAATGACCATGGACCATGCTCAGACTCAAAAGCTCAGTGGTATTACGATAGCCATGATGGTGTATGTAAGCAATTTCTTTATGGTGGCTGCCAAGGCAATCAAAACCGTTTTGCTTCTCTAAATGAATGTGAAAGGCGATGTGGAAATGCTCAAGGTAATATTAAAATTTTAAGTATTATTTATTATTAATTATTATTTATAATAATTAATATAATTTTATAGTATATATTAAGTATTATTATATTTTATATTATTATATATAAGTATTATATATTATTATTATGATTATTATTTATTTTAAGTATTATTTAGAGTCATCTCGTTGAATATTGTAAAGTAACATACATGTATTGTGAGGACCATTTATAAATTACATGGAGTATTGGAGTATTCTGAATACCCCGTCTTCCACTGTAATGCACCAGCAATGTGCACGTAACCACTCCCCCTCCCAGTAACGAGTTGAATTAAGTTTATTTGTGTTATAAATCAAAGTTTATAAAATCAAAGTCAGAATTAGTTTGCAATGTGAACTGCATTTAACAATAAGAATGGGGCAAATTTTTATTGAAGGAATTTTCTGACAAGAAAATTTCTGACAATAAATTGTGCATGCACTCCTGGATAATGTATGGGCCCCGAATCTACTATGCTCATTTAATTGGAATCTAGAATATAATGCAGATCAGTTTTGAATATTTTCTTCTTAATCTAATAGATTCAATGAATATACCATTGATGAAAAAATATTTCCATTTATTGTGACAATTAATACATAACTTCTTAACATATTTATATTTTTTAATTTAATTTGTTAGTATTTTAATAATTTATGCATGACTAAATAAAAGGAATCATTTCAGCAAATGTTGAAAAATTTTAAAAATAAATATCAGGATTACTTAATGTTCAGCATTACTTAATTTATGTGGATTTTTGTGCACAACCCCTTATGTGGATTTTGTAAAGTAAGCTATTGATATTGACACCTGATTAATGATTTTTAAGTGTGTTGTAATGTTAGATATTCATATGTAGAGGGGAAAACATGCACTAGACTTGCAGGACTAATGACCTAAGCTGTTGATGTGCCCGGATTCACTAACCAACCAACCAGCAAACAGAATCTTTCTTCCACTTCCAATCAATGAGAACATATTGTTTATGTGTAAGTACAAGGTAGAGGATATGGCCTAAAGTCACCGTTTTTAATCAGCAATGAATCAGAAAGATGAGTAAATAATATCTTTTCATTCCAGTGTGGTATTTATAATATCTGATATCATTATTTAAGGTATGTAAATATCCAATCTTAAACAATGTCACAAATTCCATATGAAGGTAATCTCAAAATCAAAATGTTATGAACATTGCCGTCAATTGCTTTTGAAAGATCTAACAATATGACAGTAGATGTTTCATTTTTTTAATCATTGACGAAGCAACATCTTTATGAAATGAGAATGTGACTGTTTCCGATTTCTAATTTAATCTTTAATTGTTTTGTTCCCTTTCAAAGTATACAATACAAACTAAACAATCATCAGAACAATATCAATTATTTTCTTAATTTCACGACATAGCAGGAGCATTTTTGGGGGGTTAGCCACAAACCAGATATATGCATATTAATAAAGTACTAATTTATTAGTTAATAATAACTAAATAATTTAAACTAAGCATGATGGACAAACATTAATATTTTAACTGTCACAACAGAACAGCTTATTTCATCTAAATTTCTGAAGCTTGTTAATTCCACCATTATATACTGTAAGACCTGTGTATTCTAACATGTTTTGGCAAAATATGAACAACTTTCTCATTTGTTTTATTCATACTTCTTAGTAACAACCTTGTTTTCTGAATAATTTCATTTGAACTCTGAAGAGGTCCAAAAAAGTCTGGACCAAAAGGTTAAAAGATTTATAGTAATATTTTTACTTTTTGGATCATATATTTCTTGATTAAGGTTGATTTGTTTTCAAAAATTAATTTGTATGTCTGCTGTGTGGTCCTAGTTGTTAAAAACTGTCTAATTTTAAATATGCTTTTCATCATAATTTTAAATGTTTTTCAACATAATTTTAAATTCATTATAAGTATGTAATTCTGAAATTATTTAATTTGTGCAGTCCATTTCAGTGTTTGTATAGAAAATTTGTAAACAAAGTTAAATTAACCAATTATTTTTCCCGGCATTTCAACTATAATCAATTAATTGAAAAAATACCTTTTGATTAATCGATAAAATTATTCCAACTTATCAATTAATAATCACTTTGAATTAATTGTTGCCTATCACTATTATCTAGAAAGAGCTACCTTGCATAGTGAAACTCTTGTGTAGTGCTTCTCTTTATGTAAGAGGGAACTTCTACTAACCGATTCAATTTGTGCTACTTAGTTCAATCATTTATGTGCTCTTAGTCATGTCTGCTTTATTTATTAAATAAGCAGATAGTTACAATATATAATTGAAGAGATACCAGTAATAGATGAAAATAGTAAGAATATTGATTGTGTTTATCACAAATAATCTTTTTTGTTTTATTTTATTATGTAACATTCATAATTGCAATGAATGACAATAAACTTTATTTACTTCTTTATTTCTAGATATTTGTCAATTGCCAAGAGTAGTGGGTCCTTGTAATGGTAACTATCGTCAGTGGTACTATGAAAAAGCTACAGGAGAATGCTTAGAATTTGATTATGGAGGTTGTCAAGGAAATGGAAATAGATTTGATGATAAACGACAATGTGAAGACTATTGTAGAAGAGCTCCACCCGTTGATTTTATTTTATCAACACAAGCACCTGATCTAAATGAAGTAGAACCTACAGATATTTGCAGTGCTCCTGTAGATCAAGGTCCATGTAGAGCAGCTTTTACCAACTGGTATTTTAATGAAGCAAAGAGGCAGTGTGAGGCATTTATTTATGGAGGTTGTGAAGGAAATGCTAACAGATTTGAATCTGAAGAGCAATGTGAAAGACAATGTGGAGAATTCAAAGGCCAAGGTATTTTCTGTGCCATCATTGTGTTGAAACCATTACATACTTCTTAAAGGAATTTAACTATCTTTCTTTATATATGAAAATATTAAGTTTATTTCTTTTGTAGATGTGTGCAATATTCCGTATGAGGTTGGACCATGTGAAAGCAAGTATCAGAAATGGTATTTCGACCAAGAATCTAGAAGATGTCAGTCCTTTGAGTATGGTGGTTGTTATGGCAATGGCAATCGATTCAGCAGCATTGAAGAATGTGAATCAGTGTGTTTTCGCAGAGAGGAAATTCTGCCACCTGGAAATGACACTGTTCAAACAAATAAAGGTATTGCTTCATTTCTTGCATTATCTATTTTATTATTTTCATAGTTTTCTTGATATTGTACTGATCATAAATCATATCATAAATTATAATTAATTTCAATTTCTTTATGCCTTCATGATGCAACAAATGAAGTAAGTATTTGAAACTTTTTGGAGGGTAAACTTTTTTTAACATTTTTAGAACTATGAAAACATGTACAGAAAGAAAATATAGAATATTCTTGATAAACACTATTTTCCTATTTGAAGACTAGGTCAAAGAGAATGGTAACTATTTTTCTTATCAATGAGATAAGATATGCTCAAAATTTACAAGTGACAAAAGATAAGATGAAACATGAAATATCTTAAAAATATAGATTATGTAGGATAGAAAATTGAGGGGGGGGGGAGAAAAGAAAGAAAAAAAGAGAAAAAAAAATGTAGTGTTATTCATGTTTATTAGGCAAAAACATGTATTTCCATTTCAATTACAAAACAGTTGATCCAATGATGAAGTCATGAGCAGTCTCAACAAGCTATCATTAATTAGAAGGAATGAGGATAATATATAAAGTACTCCATGGGCATACGGAACACCTCCCCATTTGTAGCAATAGTACTCTCATATACTCAGTATTTTATTTCTTTGTTGTTTAATTATTTGTTTACTTATTGATGGCTGTTAACAGTGGAATTACAATGGTTGTATCACTTGCATTGGTATTCATTAAAAATCATTATGATGCTAGTTCACTCTAATGAACACTTCTTGCAAAAATATTAGATTAAACACAATGATAACAGAAGTTAAAAACAATAATGATATAAAGGGAATATTTAAAATGCCTACAACAGAGTATAGCAGAATAGTAAAGAGACATATCATTTAAAATTACAGTATATCACCTGCATTGATAAGATACATACAAATATCATAGGATACATATGATTCATTTTATATAGTTTAGAAATGATATTTAAGAAAACTTCAAAAGTGTAGAAACAATTATGAAGAAACAATATTGAAATACATCCAAAAGTCATATTGGATATTTTTATATCCTACATTTTTTCACCTTTAATATCAAAGTGGCGAGCAAAGATAGGATACAGTGGCTGCTCACTGATATATAGGTCATGATCAGTTTGAAGAGTAGTCGACTTTTCATATTTTTTTACTAACATATTGTCTGTTATTGTCATAAAACATGCTGCCATTTAATATTATGACCTTGAATAACATGTATCATATTCTACAGAATTTTGATGGTTATTATGTATTTTGTCAGTTCTAACATATATTATGGTAAAAATATTTAAAGTTAACTGTTGCATAGCAGTAGGGGGTGGGTCATTTGTGGACCCCATTGTAGTTTTTTCTTCTATCTTTGTTTAGGTAAATATTATTTTCATAAGTTAGAACTTTATTATTAGAATATTTATTTACTGTAAGTGATAGTTTTGTCTTTCAATGTTTGTCACATGTAGACAAAAAGATTTGAAACGGTTCCCCTTTATAAATCCTAACTCTGGTATTATTTTACTGCCAGACCCTTCCATAACTCTGTAATCTTATTTGAGTGTCTGTCAACAAAGATAACAGTCATGCAATCAAATCAACAGAGTGAATGTTAACTAGTTCTTCAAAAAAGGAACATAGTCATCTGAATAGTCTGACTATGACATAGTCTCTGAAGGAACATAGTCATCAATGAAATGGACTCCAAGTTCAGAAAATGATCAAAGTATTTATGGTATTATGACACCTCAAAACCACACCATATTTTAATACAAACATGCAGAAAATGATTGTAATATATTGCTACTTACATGTAGAATTGTTTCTTAACTACCAAAATTTTCCTTCAATTATTTTACAATTTATTTTGGGGTCTGCCTTTAACACACCCACTCACCCATCATTAATGTTCTACCACAACAAGAATGGCATTGGTAGGTAGTGCCAGAGCTAGGCAAGGGGAGTCCGGGCAATTGCCCGGAACTCCATAAGTCAAGGGACCCTGTAGAATATGATCCCATCCCGATGATGGGACTGACGGGAAAAAATTAGTAAAAAGTAGAAATGAAATTAGAACACAAGAAATATTGTTCTTGTAATTTTATAAGTCATGGTACAGAAGTCTGATATTTCATAAAATTTTCAATTAAATTTTTACCTTACATACTTAATTAAAGTCATTACTAGGGAACGGATTTTCATATAAATACATATTTTTACTGGGATTCACTACTACTAATATTTTTTAGACATAACACGACATTCTGAACTAATTGGAACCATTTTTATTTTACATATTTTACATATTTTGGTATCATTACATATTTTTACATATTTGATCTATTGCTACATATTTCCTTACATTTTAATCTATTTACAGGTCGAAAATGAACATTTCACATGTGATGTTCGAAATATGTTACTTGTAAACTAATTTTGTTACTGAAATACATAAAAAAAACACGCAATACGCTTGTATTAAAGTCGGACAATCGCTATTAATTGTCAAACTTACCTCCTCCCCCCACCCTCAACTGCTTCTTGGAAATCACGTTGTCGGGATCAAGGATGAGTGGATGTAGTATGTAAAGCAGAAGGAACTTCAACCACGTGCTTACTCGTGTTTCATAGACCCCATGAAAAACTCACAACATAAGAATATTCCAGATCATTGTCTTATCTCTTTTCTGGAGTTGGGGGGGCTTATGCTCCCCTTCCCCCCTCTTCAATCACAGGCTACATGGTACACTGCACTTGAGCACTGGCTCCTCGTAAACAACATTGTATATAATACGAAAGTATTATATGTTGCAGATGAAACTAGGGAATAATTGCTTCTGTAGATGAAAAAATTTCTTTCAGCCTCTCTGAATCCATGTTAAGATCTGATCGGCAACATACTGCATGGAAAACGCTTGAAGATTGGAATTGTAAACATTATAACGAATTTTTATTTCACATATTTCCTATTTTTTTCTTACATATTTTTGAAAAAAATTCATATATATGGACATATTTTGCTTTTTTTATTACAATAAATTTCGTTCCCTAGTCATTACTTATGAGGCAGAACTCTATAAAATTAATCAAATGAATCTAATATTAAAATTGGTTCTACTGAATTTCATATTTATTATTTCATGTATTTAACAATAAGTAATGTTATTAAACACTAACTAACCACAATTTTTTTAGTGTTTTAAGCTCACCATGGAAATTGTATTATTTGATCACTAAATACTTTTACTTAAACTATTTGAAACTATTATTTAAAATATATAAAATATTAAAATATATTTCCAAAAACTTTCTCTAGTTTAAACATTGTAGTTTTTGTTGGTATTTGTTAAAATAAATAAAATAACTCATGAAACTTTCACATTTTAAATTTTTTTGGGGGTCTACTTTTGAGCTTTGCCCCAGGCGCAAAATTGTATAGCTCCGGCATTGTTGGTGTGTGACTGGTGAAAGAAAATAGTTGCCATGACTCAAGTTCCATTACTTCAATAGTGAGAACAATCCACATATTGTTAGAAAATATTTTCTTGAAAATCTAACACTGTATAATCTACAAATTCAAAGAATAGTCTACCTTTCTGCAGACTGTCCAGAGCAAACTTGTTGAATCATAAAGAATTTTTTTTTCCAGAGTTTGAACATGTCTTTTTCTTCAGGTGATTGGATGAACACTATTTTCTTGCAAATTACTTTTTCCTAATTTGTCCTCTAGCCATATGTAAACAGCCTGTAGACTCAGGACCTTGTCCAAGAGGCCACTATAAGAGGTGGTACTTTGATGAAGAACGTAGAACTTGCATCCCATTTATCTACACTGGGTGTGGTGGAAATCTGAATCGTTTCAAGAATTTTCAGTACTGTCTAAGTTTCTGTTCTGTTCTCATACAAGAAACTACCATTTCAGAAAGCTCTTGTAAGTGAGATTGTGTTCTCAATGTGCTAAGATTTGACATGGCACAAAATGCACAAATTAGACATCATATCAGCTCTCGCACATCTATATTGCATTATGCACTGAAAACTTGCACTGAGCTTTTTCACATCACTGTTTATGCAAAGGCGTATGTGTTAAAGATATTATGCTATGCTGTGAATATGCTTTTTAGAATTCCTGTGTACTTTGCTTTCATGTTTCGCAATGGCTATCAAAAGTTGTAGGACAATGAAAAAGATATATTTATTATACATTCAGTTTCATGGATTTTACAATGAATTTGTTGCAAAAAACTCGTTTTTTTTGGTTATTGTCATAAATGCTATGCTAATGAATTGTGGATGTAATTTTTTATACAGCAATTGTTTTTGAACTTCTGTTCCAGCTTAGATATGGCATTGTTTGTATAAAAGTTTTTTTTGCAACTCAGGCATGTATGCAAATGTAGTCAGTAGTAGGCAAAAGTAGAAAAGTCCCTGTTACCCCAAATGTCTGCAATTAGTATTGATAGTGGCAATTAATAATCTTTTAAGTTGTCTCACTCAGGAAAGTTTATGTAAAAATGAAATATGTCAATTTAATTTCCAAATTCAATATTTTTAGATGGTGAGGTCCCAGATCATTGCAAGGAAGCTACTGATAGATGTAAGCACTTACACTGTCCATATGGTGTTACAAGGTCTATTGATGGCAACAACTGTGAAGTTTGTTATTGTTTTGAACCTTGTGATGGTATTGTATGTCCTGAAGGGACAAGTTGTGGTATAGATCTGTACCGTGACCCAGACACTTCAGAAACAGCCTTTCGTCCTACCTGCAGATACAGTACGTAATGACTCCTTACATAAATATTTTCATAATATGTGCTCAGCAATTTTCCACTTGCTAAGAATTTAAGGTTTTATTTATTTTTTATTTATGGTTTAATTTTAATTCCTTTGTAGCAAGTAAAGAAGGACATTGTCCAGAACAAGTATCAGTTCCTGGCAATTGCAGTGATGAATGCAAATCTGATGCTGATTGTTCAGAAGATTTCAAATGCTGTTTTAATGGTTGTGGATCATCATGTGTAAGCCCTGCAATAATAGTTACCCCTTCAAGACCAGCAAAACCTCCCCCAACTGTAGGTATGTGAAAGAAATACATAAACACTCTACTAAGGAACTCTTTTATTAACATTTTCTAACTAAAGGAAATTGTATGCTCTCACCATTACCTTATTAAGTTGCAAGTGTTTTTTTTCTCTATGTAACATACTTTATCCTTGTAATTATCAACCATTGTTTTCAGTCACTTGAGATTTGTAACAAATAAGTACCTCTACAGTCCCTTATTTGCTACCACATGACAATTCTAGTTTAATATTTGTTTGCTAGAATTGCACTTTGAGATTCCGTGCTGGCATGAGGGAAGGAATGATATCTTAAATAAGTGTTTTCAAAACAGAACAGATGGGGGAGAATGCAGTGGCTGAGCGAGTGGATTTATATGTGTTAAGTAAGATCTACTTGTGGAAAAAAAGAACACAATGGATGGGATGCATGGGATACGAATTTTGGCTGTGATTTGAAACATTGTAAATTTTCATACCTTTCTCAGCAGTTCGCAAGTGAAATGAAATATGAAAATGATTTATGTCCAGCATGTGCTGATCATGTGAAAATCAGCTTCAGTTTATTAGAGAAGTAATTTATTTCACCATTTACCTTTGCTTAGATGAAAAATTATTGCTTCTGACATTACCAATGAAACGCATTAAGTTGTTTTAATAACAGATCTCATTTAAATTCTTTTTAAATTTTTACTTTTTTTTTCTTTGAATATTTTTATCTCTCTCACAATTAAAAGGAAGTTGTTTCCCAAAACAAAATAATTTTTTTAATGTAAGGAAAATGAAAAATTTAAGTCAATTTTATTCTTAAAAGGAATTTAAATTAAAACTTTTGGTTGTCTTAGAAATATGATTATGTAAGGATCAATGTTTTTTAATAATCATTAAATTCATCATTAATTAATTTTGTTTTTTATTTTCTTGTTTGACTCCATTCAGGGAGCTGAGACTAGTTCTATCTACAGGTCTGACTTTTGCTTGATATGTTCTATGTGTTTACTGTTATTTTTCAGGATCATGAATCATATTTGTATCTTTTTTTCTGTAGAAAATAATTGATTTTGTAGGTGAACCACCATACATTCAAGAAACAGACTCAGTTGTGACTGCTGAAGAAGCAAATTATGTCACTCTCAAATGTGATGCATTTGGAAATCCACCACCATCTTTAACATGGTCAAAAGGTGCAGTTCAGGTAAATATTTGAAGACATTTGAAAAATAGAATAATATATTCTGTAGGAACTAAATTTAATTATTCAATTTTTTGAGCATTTATATTTCATTAACATAAGCTTTAATTTCAAAAAGTAGTGCAATTTGAATAGTGTTTTTGTTAAACATAATATACCAAGAACCAAATAAATACCTAACTTTGGTCTGCTTGTGAAGGCTCCAGATCACATGCAGAAGAGGTTGGGAGTTCTTTTGAAAGCTTAATCAATATTTAAATTGGGGTCCCAGACCACCTAGAGACATTGCTGAGATCTCATTTGAAAGCTTGAGTGTTACTTTACTAAAAATATTGGTTAAAGGAGATTTATGTAAAAATGTATGCCTGATATATTGATGATATATATTACCTTACAGAGATTTACTCCATTTAATTTCAATTTAAAGACTAAAATATTTTGGAAAATGCAAAAAATACATTTACTTCTTGGTGTTTTTTTTCTGTTTCATGTTTCATTTAACTAAAATTTCAATAAATAATGTTTGCTGTTTATTGTGTTTTGTTTCATTTCTTTTCAGAATGTTCTTTTTGTAAGCTTTTTTATCTTGTAAAGTATTAAATCTATTTTAAGACCTCTCATTATAGAAATTAAGTTCTTCTAATATTTTACAGATTGACAGCTCTGGAAGTAGGCACAAATTATTAGATGATGGTTCTTTGCAAATCATTAATCTTTTCAAACAAGATGCTGGTACTTACACTTGTACAGCAGATAATGGCGTTGGAGATCCAGCTCGAAAGGATGTTGTTTTGGAAGTGACAGGTATTTTTAGATTATTTATAGCCCAACAGATTCATTATTTGAATTGTTTACAATTTAAATTATTTATTTTTCATTATATAGAGAGTTCCCTTTGGAATATGCAATAATAAGTATTCTTCAAAGCAACTCTTTTTCCTAAACATCATAAGTTCTGAGTTTGGGAGATCTGCATATTATTTTAAATCAGAATCAAAATTTGTATTACCTACACAAAGACACTTACTTATAATTTTTGTGTTTTCTGAATGGATTTTAGTAAAATTAAACATACCAATTTGTTTCCTTTACCAGTACATTTTATTTCATAATTAACAAATTTTATATTCATTAAATTGATACTTAAACATTTAACAATGATATGCTTTTAATTAATACCATTAACAAACAAATTCTCCCTCTAGACATTTTTCAATCTTCTGTTTGAAATGCACTAAATAGTTGTGAGTGATAGAGGTTAAACTAATACATCTAATGGGTGTGCATGATGCATGCATAGTTATTTCACCATTCATATTATTGTCTTTTGTCATGAGTGTTCAGTAAAATTAACCACTTTTTAATGTACTTATTGATCTTCTTTATGTGTATTACATTCCAGTATGTTATCATTTCATGATGTATTAATGTTCACAGATGAATTCATAATGTGTCAATCAAGCACCATTCAAATATGTTTCTTGATTTTAAAGAGTTAATTCAAATTTTAACAGTTACCAGTTTTTTAAAATATTTGTGAAAAAAGAGAAAACCTGAACAATCATTGATTTAAAATTACCAGAAATTTTGTTTCAATGAACAAATCATGTGTTAAAAAAGTAAAATAACAAGTCTACAGACGTCTGTCATTTGTTGAAATTCTTTCATTTTGAAGAAATATTGGTAAATACGGAAATAATGCATGACATATTTGTTTATACGATTTTTCAATAACATTTGTTTAATATGCTTAACTAAGGAATTTTAACATTTTTAATCTCTTTTGAGCACTTATTCAAGAACAGAAATACAAAACGTATTTAGAGAGCAAAATTTTACATCTATAAACATTAATATATAAATATTCACTTTTAACTGATAAATTGTATGTGGTCTATATACTAATACATTATCATGCATGATGGAATATTACTAACAATTCCTTTTAGATCCTACAAATCATCCCGCTGAAATAATTGGTGAGGAAAACAAAATAATAATAACCTCTCTGGGAGCACCCACAATACTTTACTGTCATGCTGTGGGTTATCCACGACCTTCAATCACATGGTGGCGTGGAGACCGCATGCTCCCCCTGAGTTCTCAAGTTTATGAACAAGGACGTGACTTTTCATTGTCGATACGATCTGTGACACTAAGAAACCTGGGACCTTTTACTTGCCAAGCATACAATGGTCTTGGAAGGGCTGCTTCCTGGACTGTGACAGTCAAAGCTGTTGGTCCAGTATATACAATTGATCCATCAGACTCTGCCTATACCAGATATTTGATATCTCCACATGTTCCACGAACACCACAAACACCTGCACCCCACAGACCAATTTATCCACCTAGGCAACCCGAACCTCCTCCTGTAACAGAACCTCCAAGAGTTTACGTAGGTAAGATTATATAATATACAATGAAATTTGACTTTAATATTTTGTAGAAAAATATAAAATTCAAAGCACTAATTGTGAAGTGATAATAATTAACCATATTTATGTAATTCCAGTTCCTGTTGAAGCAAATATAACGTTGTCAAGAACCATATACCCTGTTGGTAGTGATATATCAATACCATGTGATGTAAGTGGCTTTCCACTACCACGAGTTGAGTGGTTTAAAGATGATCTTCTTTTAGAAGCTAATGAAAAGATACAAATAACAGGTATGTAAATTGTAATGATGGAAGTTAAAAAAAATTTTAAAACATTTAATGAACAATAAAATATGTAGAAAGATAATGAGACTTACTTATTCAAAGAAGAATATATTTTCGTGATAAAATGCAACTCAATTTGAAGTTTCTATTTGTCTTCAATAAGTTTCATAAGGTAATTATGAAAATTGCCTTAAATTTTACAATTAAAATTTCTTATATTCTTCTGACTCCAGTTTTATTGTTTTGCCCAAATGAAATGCCATTCATATTTTTGCATTATCGGTAAACTTACTAGTTCACTCTAAAGATCCACATTGATTTCTCTCTTTTTTAATATAGTGACTTCATGTTAGCTGCTCTTCAAAATAGTTTTGTATTTTATATTCAACATATTTTAAGTCACTTGACTGATTTTTGATAGTGGCTGAGTCAAAGTCCCAATTTTTCTCTTGTAATCATATGACCCACTGATGTTCAAATAAATAAATTACATTTCAATTTTAATAATAAAATTTTTCATAATAAAAAACATGAAACAGTTACTGGTGACAAATGGGGATTTTTCATTATTGCAACAAAAAATTTAAAGAAAAAAATTCAATTTTTGCCTTTAAATTTCTTTCAACAATAAAGCATGCTTCTATTTGATTTAAATTTTTAGACAGAGAACCACAAATAAATAATGTGTATTTTTTTGAACCCTTTAAAAACTACAAATAATTCTTTGAATAAACTTATCATGTTAGAATATTTATGTTTTTGCAAGGTCAATTTTTTGTTCTATAATTTGATCACAAAAGTATGTTACAAGTCCATAGATGCACTGTCCATGTAGCCCCAGCGAAAATATAGATTGCCAACAATACAGATAAAGAATTTCAGAAGTTATGCAGTGACCCATCAGTGAACATACACATCTCTTAGGACAACTCTGTCCCACTAGTGATTCATGATGTTGCAAGTGTTTTAAATAAGTTTGGCGATGAAAGAATGTTTCATGTAGCCTGTCTACAGACGTTTTTCTGTTGTTTTTTCTGTTATTTATTTTGTATTTAGTGAAAATACTAAGATTACATTATTAAATCAAAACAATTTCTTTATAAGAGCTGGATTAAAAAAGTTTTAAAAACAACAACAGGAAAACCAAATTTACCTGTTGTTAAATAAATAAATAAATAAATAAAGTTCATGGTTTAAAATTAGGTTGTGGGGTTAAAAAATGAGGTTTTATGGGTAAAATATGTTTTGGGGGTTAAAATACAGTTTGGGGTTAAAATAATGTTGTTGGGTTAAAACGTTTTCAGGTGAAAATTGTTTTTGAATTAAAATAAGGTTTGGGGTTAAACTTTTTTTAGAACGTTTTTGTATAAACCAGGTTGTTTTGGTTTTAATATTTTTAAAACCTAACTAAACACTAATATTTCTAAATTCTAAACTTAAAAATACTAAAACCTTTTGTGAAACATGAAAAATTTCAGATGAATGGTTACATAACATGTAGCATGATTTTTAGATAAGTACTCCAATAATAATAGTAGTTTTGTCATTAAAACAGGAGTAAATAAAATAGCTAGAATAATAAAAATAGGACTCGGTTCTTGTAGAATAAATGAATGCCTAAAAATAGTTTGGAATGATCAAACTAATATGTGAAATATTAAGTGTTAACATCTGCGAAAAGAAGGAAAAGTTTTAAAAAAGGCCAAAGAGGAAAAGTTTTAAAAAAGATGTATTTCATTTCTTCAACAGATTCCTCACAGTCATTGTTATAGAGTTCAAAGAAAAAAGTGTTGATGCATTGATGTGTTTTTACTTTCTTCTCTTACTTCGGAAGAAGAGAAAGAATTTTAATTGAGCGCCAGACAATTTGTAGCTTTGATGGTGTAATGGTTAGCATATCAGACTTTTAAACCCAAGTTCATGGGTTCAAACCCAATCAAAGCTGTGGATTTTTCAGTGTGAAAAAATCCTTCTTAGGCCTTCCTGTGGTTGGGAAGTAAAGCTGGCTGTCCCATGATGTAGATTTACTGCATGTAAAAGACCCTCAAGCAAATTTGAAATGGATATTTTTTATTTTTAGTGGTACTTTACGTGAAGCTTGGAATGTTTTGAGGAAACTGTGACCATGGGTAGTGAAAAAGATGCTTGAAAGAATGAAACAGAGCTCATTTTCATTAAATCTCAGTTTTTTTAAAAATTGGAAAAGTTCAACATTTCTTTGAGAGACTTCCTAAAACTACAATATTGAAAACAAAGAGTTTTTTTTCTTCCTTAATGAAATCTATTCCTCAAAAATTAATCATGGAGTAACATCATGAACAAATTTTCAAAAATAGTTTTTTCATGATATTTCACATGAAATTTAGAGAATTTTTAAATAAATCCCAAAAACAGCTTCAAATTATTTCCTTCAATTTTCTCCATATATGAATCAAAGGACAACAACAAAAAGTGGTGCTAGTTCCATTTCCGGTGAACTCTGTATTTTTGAAAATTGCAAAAAGCTAACATTGCCAAAGTACATTATTTAGGATAGAGATTTTTGCCTTTAATGAAATCTTCTAAAAAAATCTTCCAGAGGTCATGAATAATTTTTTTGAACAAACAAGTAATTTATGCTTGACATTATTGCAATTAAAAAAAACTAAACATTTTCTCAAAAACTGCTCAAAATTTTCCCTTTTCATTGTTTCCTTGGATGGGATGGTTAAAAGAAAGGTGCAGGTCTCGTTTTTGGGTATCTCTCTCTGAATTTCCAAAAATTGCAAAAGTTAGAAATAATGCAAGAAAGAATGTGCTGTTGTAGCACTGTTAGTTTGCTTTAAGAATCAAATATTAATTTTAAAAATCTCTTTTTTTTTAAAAAAAAATTCACACTTGTTTAATAAAAACTGATTTAAAACACATTTATAACATTTTAAACCAGCCAACCTTGCAACATCATAATACACCACAAGTAATAACAGATTTTAATTGATTGCATAACAATTCTAAAGAATACTTCATGTAATTTTATTCTGTGCTTTCATTTAGCAAGTCACAAAAACGCTTACTTTTCCAGAGAGTCATCGACTCATTATTTCACAAGCCAGTAAGAACGATGCTGGGTTATACCGTTGTGAAGCAGCCAACGAGTATGGATCATCATCTAGTTCTATATCCATCATAGTAGAAGGTAAATATATTTTTCCTTTCATTGAATGAAATAGAAAATTCTGGAATAAGTCAGAGGGAAGATATTTGGAAACAAAAAAAAATGTTCATAATTTTAAGTCTTTAAAGAGATTGTTATAAACAGTTCATTATTTTTAAAACTTTCCTTTTTCACTCAGGAGTGTACATCCATCCCAACTGTACAGATAATCCTTTCTTTGCCAACTGCAAATTAATTGTAGCTGCCAAATATTGTACACACAAGTACTATGCTCGATTCTGTTGTAAATCATGCACTCAAGCTGGACAACTTCCATCGTATGGACCTCATCTTGAATCTGGTTTTCACAGTAGACAGTCCAACAGGAGGAAATGAAACTAGTCATACCTAAAACACTCTTGTGCAAAGAGGACTTTAAGTGTTCATGAGAACTGCAATTTTCATTTAAAAATGAAAAAAAAGCAGAAACCTTTTAAGTTTATTTGCTATGGAAACTGCCATTTGGTGAACTACTTGTGGAAATTTTACAAGGAAATTATAAAAAAAAACTTTACAAAGGAAATTATTTGTTTAATGTTTTCTGACTCTCAGAAAGTCAGGGTTTTCAATATATGGTGTATATATTGAACAGAATGGTTTTCAAAGTATTCTGCATTGCAAGTAGCACTGTATCACATCCAATAATTGTGCTGCAATTAAAGATCAAATAAGAAATAAGAATATTTGAAAACTATCTTATGAATGTAGGTATTGTATGTTGTGTGATTGAAAGAGGTGTTTGTTTTTGTCATACCATTGTTTCAAACCATTATTCATCAGACATTCAGTATGTTGCAGTAAACTTAAATGGACATTTTTGAAAAGAGAATGTGTGGTTTGTGTATATACTAAAATGATTGTATAAATGCATATATGTTATCACAATGAATGCTATTCTTGTTTCTTTATTTCAATTTGAGAATAAAATAATTTCTCTTTTTTTATACAACTAGCAATTAGACCAACATCCTCAATAAAGTTTTCTTTATTAACTCTTGTTATCATAAATAAAGTTGCTTATATTTCATTTTTAATTTTAAAATGTTTTATTTATTCAAACAAGCAACTAAGATATGAAAATGACTCCTGTGCATTCTATTTATTTTTAATGATACATAGAATATGCATTTTTATAATCATTATCACTTAGACTTAATGATAGTTGTATGTTGTAAATTATTTCATTCCTTAAGATAATTAAAGACTTTCTGCGCTCATAAATTACACTGCCACTCTGTAATTTGCTTTGTTACAAATGTTGTACATTACGTGTACTTTGACAAGAGAGATATTTTGACTCGCTTACTGAAGTGAAAGTGCAGTAAGTGTGTTATAGAATGTAATTGTATGTAAAATAAAAGAGAATGTATTCACACAAAAAATCATAAACATCACCTGTTGCTGATTGTTTTCTATTGACCTAATTATTATTTCCTTAGATTCTATTGTGTTACCTAATTTTTCCTGAGTCTCCCTCCACCTCTTTGCCCATAATATTAGTTTAAAAATATACCAAGTAATATTGCACGACAGTTACACAGTACTGAATATGACTTAATCGTAGTTGTGTAGTAGGGATGTAATAGTACTTAGGATCTCTAATTATTACCAAGTTGCAAAGGGAAGATAATACCAAATTTTTGTATCCGCAGGAGGCAGAAGTTAGAGAGAGGTTTATACTTTCCCACACACCACTCTTTAACGCAAATTAAATAAACAATTATGTACTTGCAAACTTACTGGTAAAACAATTAACTTAAAATTTTGCCTGCTTGACTTGCTCGAAGTGGCAGTGCGTAGATACTTATCTTGGGATCTTTCTGGATGAGTGAGCAGTATCCACCAGGTGTTCACAGTGCTGCCCAGTGCCCACAACAATTTTAGGAGTTATCTTAAGCTAGCAGCACTCAGAAACCAAACTCAACCAAACCACATCCAAAATTAAAGGCTAATTAAGTGCTTCATTCCCAAATTTTAGGCTTTTGTGGATTTGCCAAAAACAAAAATACAACTTCTCATAACTGCATATCAAAGAAAATACATCAAAAATTAAAGGCTCTACAAAAAAACACTTCCAGTCTGTTTTTCAAAAAAGTTAAGCATTTTTTTAAAAATTAAATTATTTTCAAGTAAATTAACTAAATTAAAATTAGGCAAAATGCTTAAATTTTAAGAATTTTTCTTAAAAAATTAAACAAAGATAAATATGTAACTAACATTCTTAGGGGTAAATATAAACAAAAACTCACAAACCTCAGAAAAAGTATGAAACTTCACCCAAAATTAAAGGCTAATTGTAGGCTCAGTAATGAGAACAAATCAGCAGGAATGTAAATACATGAGAGCGAAGTCAAAAAATTACATTTGTGCATTTTTCAAAAAACAAACCAATAGAGCAAAATGGCAATAAACCCACGTTATACAGTACATTTAGCTCTATCCCTACCAAAAGTTTAAAGAAAAAATTTGGAGCCGATTTTGAGAAAATTAACTATTTTTTCTTTTTTTTTTTTATAATGCACATATTTCACCCAATATTGTGTGAAAACTATGAAAAGTTTCAAATAAATGTACCTGACCATAATGAAAGAACTAATTCTGGAGAACAAATTTCATTTGAAGGAAAACTCTCTATTTTCAATTTTGTAGTTGTAGACCCCGAAAAAATGTCCAACTTTTGCAATTTTCGAAAATTTAGTTATCAGTAAAATTCGGACTTGTCACTTTTATAAATGTTATTTACTCTATTCTTACATGAAACTTAAAGAAAAAAATTGGAGCCACTTTCGAGAAAATTTCGCAGAAGCGTCATGTAGGCCTAAAGTACCCCAAAAATTAATGAATGTTTTTCAAAATCGCAGTGCTTCGAGTGAGGCGAGATCGACAGGGTTTATTCGGTTTGGAAAACTTCTATGCATACTAGTGTTGTTCATAGACGAAAGATGGACTGACATTTTGAAAAAAACAACACTTTTTCGGTATCGAGGACCCACAATTTCTGAAATCTGACTACATAGCGTGTTAGAGGGAGTACTTTACTACATATTAGACAGGATTTATCTACATTTTTGTTACAGGGCCCCACAATACGCGTTTTTGTGTCGAAAAATCACGGTGTTTTGCTGCAGCATTATGTAACTTTCTCTATACTACGTATATTACTTCGTATACTCATACGTATATGATAAAGTAAAAATGAAGAGAAGAAAAGAAAACACGTTTCCTAGCGGGTCAACTATTTGGTCCATTAGTGCCCTTTGTGAAATGAATGTTAGGCGAAGCGGGAGTAATGAGGGTCACTTTTTGTTTTTTCAGTATAAATCAGTACCAATTGTTCCTATGAACAAGAATGTGATTTTATATAACAGATTAGTTATTAAGCTTGTGTTTTCACCACAAAAAATAATAAAAAAAGTCGCTAAAACCGTCTCAAATATCGAATTTTCAAAAATTTGCATTTGACCCACATTACCCTTACATGCGGGTAATGGGAGTCACTAAAGAAATATGAAGCAAAATGAGCACTTAGTACTTCAAACAGAATTTATTTTGTTTACAATAATTCTAGGCATCTAAGTAATGTGACTCGCAAGGTTGTCCAAGATTATCAACACTGAGTCCTGAGGCAGTTGATCAAGTAAGGTTTTTAAAGTGTTTGAGCTATTCGATGAATTCTTCATCTGTTCAGTCATTCTTGTTACATGTGTAAGTAGCACCAGGGGGGCAATTAAACTCATTCAGATCAATAAATTATTTTCTTTGGTACAATAAGGTACAATGTGGTACAATGTTTGGTACATTATCACACGCTGCGATAATGAGAATCACTGACCACCATTACCCCACATTTTTATCACAGTTACAAACCTTTATAGAGTATTTAAAAATACTCGCAATTGGTATCGAATGATTTGCTGAAGTATTTCCCTTCCAATAAATTTTAATTCTTACAGAAATCTTCAATTTCACGTGAGTAAGACCTTATTTTCTGAGAACACTTTCTAACACCAACCACTCACTTTCCTGGTACGAACGCGGTAATCGTCGATGTAAGCTTTCTTTGGCTGCAGCGATCAACTGACTGTAGTTATCATGACTAATGATAAGTAGAAGCATATGTTTCTGCCTTGATTACAATATTTATCGATAATTTAGCGCTGATCCCCATTACCCCCGCTTCTCCATCTCTGGTACTGGGAGCGGAGCTCAGTGCATCGACTGATGTCATTGCCTCTGATTCGGAAGTCCTAGATCCTAGGGTCGAGTCCTGACGGCGGCAGGATTTTTGACACTAGCTTTTCAGCTAGGTTGAATTCAGTTAGTTTGGAGGAAATTCTAGTGACCGGTTGATCTGATCGGTAGTTTTCCATAGTTTCTCCGATCAACACCAGGCGAATGCCGGAGCAGTATCCTACCAAACAGGCCAAGAACCGCGCGTGATCTTTCCTTCCTCTTCCTTGTCCTATCCTCTTCCCTTACACACACACACTAACATGCACTACACTACCACACATTTCGGGAGATCGGGCGGGAACTTAGAGCTGGGGCGGTGCACCGTTGCACATTGGGAAAAAAGCTCGTAAAGCTGGCCAAAAGTCAAATAAGGTGCCAATCGCGTACAAAACATTTTATCTAGAGGTTTTTGGGGTCGCTGAATCCGAATCTGAAGTTATATTTGCAATTATTTAAAAATTGGAATAAATAGAGACAATAATACATCAGAAAATTAATTTATAAATCATTCAGTCTCGTGTTTTTTAAGAAAACAAAATCGTTTATCTTGATGCTGCTTGCCACCTTTTCTCACACCTCGAATTCACACAAGGTAATGTCTGTTTTGAAACATTGCTAATTCTGACGCGACAACCATTCTTTTTCGACAATTCAGTTTCGAGGAAATTCACTTGTTCATTGAAATTGGAATTTAAACATCTGAGTAGCAACAGAAATATTTCCTTCTGCGTATGTAATATTACTTCATCGTGAGATCCTGAAACGCCGATCTGTGTACTTCACAACAATACTGTACTAAGCCGTGCTGATAACTCATTTCTTTTTATTTAATTTCAATTAACAAGCTAATACTTTTTTTGACACGCCTGGAGAATGTAATTCTATATATTTTTTTTAGATTCTTATTTCATCTGTATCAGTATTTTACGAACCACCAAGAACAGCTTCCACTTTATTTAATGAACAAAGACGATTCACATCCCAGTTAAACACGAAATGTATGTAGGTAAATAACTAGAACAGCTATATTACATTTTTAACAAAACCACAAAACACGGCAGTAAAACGCACTCTCTAAAACTGTAGACACGAACAACGACATCAGTACAGTGCGGGAGACTTAGTACTGGCACCTAGCAAATACTCTTTCAGGGCGGCGCAATAGACAGGACACCATACCCAGGCCATTAACCCTCCTCCTCCACCCCGCAGCTCGGTACGTAAGCCCTTTGGCCCGCCTGAACCCAAGTAGTCGTTTGGTGGCTTCCAAACAGCAAGACAGAAACGGCGCAACTTACATTCCATGTTTTCTGTTAAAAAATTTGTTCAATTCCATTTCATTCAATTTCTTGCATAGATTCACAAAATTACTGCAATATTTAATGATTTAACCCTCCACCCCCTTTTCTTTCTTAGTATTTGTACATGATGTCTTTGACAGTATTAATACATTCCTTGTTTAAATCTTGAAATGATAAGGAGGAGGAGGCAGGTGATGGCTAGGTTGTTTTTTTTCTATTTCTATACCTAGACCTCCTGCAGTACCTGAAATCACATTGCACATATTAGTCATTGAGGTATTCCTGAACACTATAAAAAAGTTTTCCCTCAAGGAAGTGTTTGAGTTTATTCTTGAAGTTGTGTAAGCCTGTCATGTTTCTCAGATGTATTGGTAATTTGTTGAAGAATTGTATACCTGAAGAGAATTTACCCTTTTGGTATAATGTGCTTGTGCACATTGGTTGATGAAGGTTACATGCTTGCCTTGTGTTATAGGAGTGTAAGCTTGAGTTAAATTTGTAAGGTGTGCCATTGTTTACTAGATTTTTCTTTACAAACACGATAACTTCATAAATGAATATACAAGGCTGTGGAAATATGTTAAGTTTTTGGAATTGAGGTCTGCAGGACTCTGTTCTTTTTGTATTTGTTATTGTTCAAATAATTCTCTTTTGTATTTTGAATGTTTGCTTAGCCTCTGGTGCTTGGCCCCATATTATTATTATTATTATTATTCCGTATTTGAGAATAGAATGCACATTTGCAAAGTAACCCTGTTCGAGTTGTCTCAATGGTGCTGTTTTTTATTATTATTATTATTATTATTATTATTATTATTATTATTATTATTATTATTATTATTATTATTATTATTATTATTATTATTATTATAATTATTATTATTATTATTATTCGAAGAGCATAATTAAGTTTTCTCAATTTTGAATTAATATCTTCTAGGTATGAGTTCCATTTCGGGTTGGATTGTATAGTGATTCCGAGAAATTTTGTTTTCTGTGCTTGTGTGATGCTGTTTCCTTCTAATGTAAACCTTGGTGAGTATTGTTATGTTGAATGAGTAATTATCTCTAAAATAAGCATTTATAGGCATTATGAAACCCTCGCAAGTTCTTAGGTGAACATAGGTAATGGGGTAAGTTGCCTCAAAAAATATTCATAGAAATAAAATAGGGAAATAGGGCGATATCCGTCCTTAGAATACTCCCTGCTGTGTGACTGGACCGGCCGGTCGGTCACCGCAAGGAAGTATTGTTAGCATTAGTATACTCTCTGATTGATAGTCAGGTGGCCTCTCCGGCGGCCGCCCGGCGCGGTAACATATTTTTTTGTACCACGGTGTAAGATATACACCAAGTATACTCTCTGATATACACCGTGGGCATACTCTGTGGCGGCGACGGTCTGTGCCTGTGCGCCATGGTGGAAGGCGAAATGTGTACGAACGTATACCGCGGTGTACTGGGCATGTCAATATTCTATTTCGAGAATGCACCGGCTGTGTTGTGACATGCAAAAATTCTAATTTTCAATCGTGGACTATTTAAAGTGTTCTCTGTTATTACGATTATGTATTTACAAGTATTTGGTAGATGTAATTTTGCAAGTACCTTATTCCGTACGCGAACTGTTTTCCGTGAATTACAGTATATCGCTAGCAAAAGTGCATCCGATGATATTAGGACAAAAGTAGTAAAGGATGTTGTTTTATTCAAATACGAAAATCCCCGATTCTTTCGAGTTCTTACTGCTTTTTCAGTTTGTCAGTTTAGTTTTTGGGGTTATCTTTCTTATGTTACATTCACGTCGTTAAGAAATGTACCGGTTTCTCCCGATCCTTCTCTATCATGGTGGAGGAAGATTAATTTGGGAGATCCTAAGTACAAATATGGATTGTCTTTAATGTGTGGAGTTTTAGGTGAGGTTTATTGTTTAAAATTAGTTGTGATTGCTTAGTTTCATAATATACCATTATATTGTGTACAAATGGAAAATCATGAGTGTAATGTTTCCAGCTTGTGGAATACTTGCAACATGCTGTACTTATGTTGCTAGGGCAGTACGTTATCTTATTCTACACAAAGGAGGCCAAAATATTTCCTTGGTAACATACACTCCTCTTGGTGGACAACGAACAATTACCATTGGCTTAAACCAGGTTTGCAAGGATTACTCCTGAGCATCATAAACTTAGAAATAATTTTGTCTAATGTACACATATCAGATTAAAATATTAAATGTAAAATAATAAAAATTTGCCGAAAAAGATTGAAGTATATTGCAATGAAAACTTTTTAAGAAATGGGTAAAGTGGAAAAAAGTGTGTGTTTCAATCAACAATTGTGAAGAATTCGTGGCACTCACTTTTCAATTTCTGTGTATGAAGCTCAATTTGTGACTGGAGTATTATTTTGAAAATTTATACCAAATATGTTCAAGGACAAGAAAATTGACTACTTGCTAATAACAAAGTTGCTAGTACTATAAGTAACTTAAATAAATAATTAAATTTTTTTAAAAAAATGAACTAAAAAAAAGAGGAAATTCCATTTTTAGTATCTCTTTTATTACTTTGCCTTTATCAGTTAAAATTATATTATTATTATTATTATTATTATTATTATTATTATTATTATTATTATTATTATTATTATTATTGAATAAATGTATCAATTTTTAATAACAGGGGATTAACAGCTTCACTCTCTTTTTCTTTTTTTGTTTCTATTTTTTCAGGTTAGCTGTGAACACAGTAGACATAGTGCTAGAGTGCAGTTGCCTTTGAAAATAACAGGTCATTGGTTGCATTATGTTTTGGATATGAGAGGAGAGTTTACAAATGGTAGACTCTTTGATCAAACTGCTGGTCTGAAAAGAGTATTGCAGAAATAATATATTTAAATTATTGATGAGTGATGTGTAGCAAGAACTATTTAAATCATAATTGCATAGAGCACAAATGATGTATGTTTATAATTGTGAAATTAATAATTTTGAATTGTAAGTATGTTTTGTTTTGTAAAATACACCTTTTAATACAGAGTTGTTCTTTTCAATTTTAATTTTAATATCCTTCCCAATGTTATTTAATTTTATTTTGCCTGTAACTGCTGTAAGTTCTATGTCTTGTGTCTTGTCTATGTCTCTTAGTCTTGTGTAAGTTCATGTTTTGCTTTTTATTTCCCTCATTGAGGTCTCAGAAGAATTAAAGAATGGTAATACCAAACAATGGTGTGTTGTATGGGCAAAAAATATTTTGTAATTTTTTGTAAGTTGCTGATACCAAGGCCAAATTTCTCAAAAAGCTAAAGTAGCATTTGTCTGAAACTCTGTTGTGGGAATGGCACTAAGAATCTTGTGAGCTTGCCTATTTAAATTTGTTATTGTTATTGGTAATATTATTATTATTATTATTATTATTATTATTATTATTATTATTATTATTATTATTATTATTATTATTATTATTCACCAGGAACAAAACTATAAAAATACAGAAGTGTAGATATACAAACACAGTCTAATGTCCATTGGATGAATCCTAAATACTTCTTAGTCATTTTTTTAACAAAATTCATCCAAAAAGTACTTTTTGTGAGAAATAAATTAAAATTTTCAAAAATTATTTTTCTTTTCTTCTTCTCTAGCAAAAGGGATTTGAGTGTGGTTTGTTGAACATTAAGTTATTGGCTTTTCTGGAGTAATTGCAGGTAATTAATGTAGAATGATCACTGTGATTAGTTAAAAGATGTATTAACAAGTTGTTCAATTTTTGTTTTTGACGTAACATGTTATTGTACACGTTTCTAAAGAATGGTATGAGCATATTTGTGTTTACATCACTAATGAAATGGGTAGTGCTATTACCCATCCAAAAACTATTGATACTATCAGAGCCGAAGGAAAGTGGTATGTCTCAAAAAGTTGTAATTTGTGAGTGAAGTGAAGAAATGATTTGAAACGTTGTGTGTGTGTGCGTGTGGAAGTGAGGTTACAAATAGGACCTTAATGAAGAACGTTCGCTAGACAGCTGATGTAATAGAATACAGCATTCCATGTACGGCCCAAAAAATAAGTGCAGGAAAAGACCGTTGTTAAATATTTTTTATATATAATACTATTTTTATAGTATATGTGCCATTTTTATTGTGCATCGACAATAAAAATGTAACTATCGCCTGGGAATATTTTATCCAACACTCGCACAGTGAATGGCCCAGAAAAACAAACGTCATGGCGTTTGGAAACCGAAAAAGAATTCTCTGCATGGTTGAATTTAATAGATACTAATTTCACGAAATTCAAAATTTATTTGCGTGAACCGCATGCTACATCTCGCATATAATACCATATACAACATCTATGCGGCGATCTTGGAAGTACGCATGTCGTTTCTATTTTTGTTTAGTCGTAACTCACACAGCGGCTAGTAGATGGCACTGCGTTGCATTTCGAAAGATGGGAAATAGGTCTCTCTATCAGTTCTTCCCAGCAGTTCTACCAATTAATAAAGCGATGATGCGAAAATTAATTTATTAAATAGCATTTCTTACGAAGTATTAAAAAGCGTATAAATATGTAACAACATTTTTATTAAAATAAATGTAGTTTCTACACGTCTTTTTTATTTCTTTAGTTTTTTTATAGTTGAGTTTTTGTTGGTGTGAGTTGGTACGTCATTGAAGGCCAAACTGAAATTGCACAATAGAATGGTAGAAGGGGGAAGAACTTTTCGAGAGTAAGGCGTAGTTTGGTCCGAAGGTGGAAAGTGGGTTGTGAATATATGGGTAGATAAGCTCTGGTATAAATAGCGGAGGACTTTTTGTCTGCATCCACGGGTATCAGAAAAGTCTGACAAAAAGAATTGATATTACATGCTTCATGGATTCGTCGGTACGTAAGGTATGTAAAAAATACACACTATTTTCCACAGCGCTCTTGCCGATTTTAACGTGTGGTTGAGCAATTTCGGAACGAATTGGTCGTAGATTTAATAGCGAAAAACAGGGTGGATTTGTTAAAAATAAGCGTTTTTTAGTTCAACGGACTTCTTTGCTAAATTTGTATAGTTTGCTCGAGATATGTGCAATCGACAACTATTAAAATGTGTTGGCTCTCATTTTAACGGTTATAAAGTACACTGCCAATTCTTTTAAAGCTCTGCTGATGTTGAGTTGTACTGAAATTAATGTTAGATCGCTGTGCAACCAGCTTGCATTCCTGACAATGGCAAAAGGTGGTAGGTAGTACGGTATTATAATTATGAGCTTAGAACGGTACATTGAAAGCATAATCCACTTCTAATTTATGTGTGGAATTTTGTCAAAAATTCGTATTTGTTTGTTGGTTCAACTGACAAGCAATGCCATTGAGTCTGATATTTCATTTTGTGTATTCTGTGAAGAGGAGACTGTTAATCACTTGGTAAAAGTTCAAGGACATGGTTTCAGGTATGGATGTAAGAAATGATGGAGATTCAGCTGCACTGCGTCTAAATGCTATTGCGATTTTGATGTTTAGCACATTTTAAAAATACTGCAATTATCCACATTATTAAATTGACATGCTGTAATTTACATGCAACATCAATTTAATAATATTCTGAACATTGATGTACAATATCAATTAATTTTCATTTTATCATCGTTGATGAAAAACTTTTTTTTCATGAAATGGTGAAAACTGTGAAAGCATCAGTATTGTGAAATTGTGTAGTAAAACATATATTTAAACAGAGTTAACAAATTTGGACAAAATGGAATTTTGGGTTTAATCTGGGACGAATTAAATCATTGCTAAGATTTGAAAGTTTATGTTATGTGGAAATTGTGTTTGTGTTCAACTCAACATTTTTGGTTTTACAATTATCCAATTTCAATAAATAATAATATTAAAAAATTATTGTGCATGTTTTTTTACTGGCTTATGTTTGGTATGGTCTATCAAGAATGCTTGTTGCTGAGGCATGGAAAATTCTCTCATGCAGGAAACAAAATTATTTTTGAAAATTAATGAAATAATTAACTTCTGGAATAGTATTTTAAAAAATCTTTACGTTTTTGACTTGTTCTGAAAATATTTAGTAGTTCTGAAAAGCATCATTAACAACAAACCAAAATATGCATGTCTGCACAAAACTAACAATAATAATTACATATATTACTAATTACATCGTAGCTGGTCAGGGTGACAATTCTTTGTACAAATGTAATTAAAATACATTTATTATTCAACATGGTCTCAACTTGGATATCTTTACTCTTGTGGAGCATTTCTGAACGATCCAAAGGGGGTGACAGGAATTATGCATTACATCACTTATTAACATAATATTCACAAAACGTCGTACTTGTGACAAAAGCATTTTAAATATATGTGTTTTAATTGATGTGTTTTCTCTTTTAATCTATACCAATGTTTGTCTCAAATTACAAGATGCATAAAAATAAAAAGACAAGTGTGTATGTATCATACCAGGCAATTTATCAGCCTTATGAAACTGTTTAAAGAATTGGTCTTGTAGGTAGCTTAGTTGTCAGAGAATTGGGCGCAAACCAGGAGACTCGGTCGGGGTGACAATTCTTTGATCAAATTTAATTATTATTTTCATACACTTTGACATGTACTAAATCAGAAATAAATTTTCAAATATAAAAGTATTTCTACTATTACTATTCATAGTAACAGTTAAAAAATATTTGATGTGAAATATTTAATAGTTTACACTGACGTGTATGAAATCTAAATGGAAAAATAATAATGTTGACTTCATGCAGGTTACACATAGAAAAAGTGTATTGTAAAATTACGGTCTACTTCACAACTATGTTAATTCATTAGTTCATTACTTGTTATTTTTTAAAAGTGCTATTGATTGTAAATATGGATAAAATACTGTACATATGTACAAATCATATTGCTTTTTTTATTTTTATTTTTTATTTATTTATTAACAAGTAGCCTGTGGCTAATAAATATACAATATCCAACAGAATATAGCAGCTTTATGCTTCTTAAATTTTTAACTTTAATAACAATAAAAATCCTTAAGATTTAACCAAAATATAACAAGAAATAATATACTTTTACAAAGTACCCATTCAAATAGACTATACAAACAAACAAAAGTTCTCTCTCTTATTCAGGAACATCATAATCCATATTGTTAAGCCAGATTCCAACATTCTTTCGAAACTGTTCTACATTTTCTGATTGTTTATTTTCCTGAGGTAGTGTATCATACATGACTAATCTGTTATTAAGTACAGTTTTTTGTCCTTTAATACTCTTTGGTACATGGTAACAATCAGCCTGCCGGGTGGCATAATTATGGATATCCCTATTTCTTTGCTAAATTGTTCAAATATGAAGGCAACAAATTATGTTCCATTCTATAAATGAATGTTTAAACATCTCTTTTAATTTCTTTTTCAACTGTTAATAATCCCATTTCCTGTAACATACTTTTTACTTATAAAAAAGTTAGTTCTTGTAATACGTGTTGTGACTAGCATGATACTCATCTCAATCTAACCATATTCATTTTGAATTTTCATTGTAAGATAAACAACTCTTTGATTCTTGTGAGCCTCGAGGCAGCACATCTTAATAATTTTTTTCCGTTAGTTAACTAAATATGCTCATTAATTCCATGAAAAATCATTGATTATCTCTATATTAATAGCACACGTGCAATTAAAATTTCACCATGCAATTAAAAATGCACACCTACCAATCAAAATTCAGAAAAGGAGCCAAATCATCATTGCCAAGGTATTTGGAGTTGGTCATGAAACATGAACAAAAATGTACATCACGTTTTACATTAATGTACATCACGCTAGAACAACTACATATAAACAACGATATGAATAGAACTAAATTGAAAAAGTAAATGCTAAGCTAGTTGACTTATGGAACAACATAAAATATTTAATGTGAATAAAATAAATGTTTTACTTGTATAGCATTTGGTCTTAGGATTATGAATGTTGAAACTGTAAATGTCAGTTGTGTTTATCAGTTCTAAAAAGTACACTATAACAAAACTGTGTCAGAATGACTAGTTTTTTCCCCCAATATTATTCATGTTGAATTCTCTCTCATACCTGTCTTTACTTTTCGTGGGAAGTAATATTTTGATGACTTTCTCAGCTTCTTGTAATATTTTATTCACAATATCTTCAGTACCTTCCATATACAAATATTTCTTGCAAACACAATGCAACACCCACTAAAATAGATATTTTTAGAAGCAGTTTGAAGTCATCTAACACATGACTTGAATTGTACAGAGTGCTTGAATTTCTCGAAATTTAAATTATTTTTAATTGGAAACGAAAAAATATTACACTTGTGTATAAAGAGTAATAATTGCACTCCTGATTAATAAGAAAACTTGCTCCTATCATGTCTCGGTTTCTTGAACATAATACTTGTGCAATTATCACCCTCTTTTTAGACTTGTTTCATTAATTACTATAAAACAACCAATTCTGGTACTGTCCTTTGTCTAATTAACATGTAGTGTTGTTTGCTGTATATGATGATGAAATGAATTTGAGATCAAAAACATTAAATTCTTTTTAAAAAATTGAAAGATTGGAGATGGTAATATTGTGGCCAAAGAAGGTTTTAATTTTAATTTAAAGAATTACTTCTTCTAATGTATACCAGGAATCCAATCCTATTTTATTTTGCTCAGTGTGGCTTTTCAAATCTATTGTTTCCCAACATTCTTAGAGTTTGTATTCAAGACTATTAATTGGTTTGGTGTGTAATACTGTTCTTTCTACTAACTAATGATGGGTGCAGGCACAACACTGTGGTCATGACCTTTCCCCTCCCAAACTCATAATTTTTTGTAATTTTACTTAATTTATTAAAACTAATTATCATGTATAGGTCTCATTACATTCAAAGCATTCAAATTATTTCAGCATTCATTTTATATTCCCATTCAAATTATGAATTATATTCTCTTAAATTTTTAATGTCAAGCTATTAAAAAAAATCGAAATTAGTTAATGGGAGGGGTATGAATCCTTTTGAGATGCTTTACAATAAACCCAGATTTTTCTAAGTGTTCCAATTGAATCCACCAGAAAATGTTCCATTGAAGTTGGTTTTTCTTTCCGCCTTTTCAATTTTATTCATCTAATATTTTATCCCCTTAATTACAACTGCCAGCAGAATAAAAACATTAAAGGGTTCGTATGGATCCAAGAACCTGGAAATGTCAGGGAACATTAAACACTCGAAAAGTCAGGGACGTTTTTGTAAATACCTGGCATTTTTTTCAGATAAAAATTGTCTATACTTCATGAAAAATTAATTTTTTAAAAATTATTTTCAAGAAGGTTTTATTGGTAGTGTATCATGAATTTTTAATTATTATTAATGAATTTTATAATAAATACTTCAAATACAGAGGAGGTCACATTCTTAGATTTTACTTTCTCGCTACGCAGCTGAGAGAAAGTTATGTAATGATGCGCGAAAAAACGGCGAATTATCGGCAGAAAAATTCTTATTACATGGCCCTTGAAAAGAAAAAGTGAATAAATGTAGTTGCTAAATTTAGAATAAAAAATTCTCCAACATTTAGTGTAGCCAAGACCCTCATTTTGTGGGTTCTTCATACCGAGAAATCGAATGACGGCAAAACGTCCTTCTGTGAAGATCGCTAGCGGCTAAATCAGCCGATTTTCTCCAAAATTGATATTCCCCAATCGATCTCCCTGATGTTGCGGCCCCTAAATTTGAAACAAATTTTAATTTTGGACGATACTTTATATGAAGCCCCTGATATATTTTCCAAATTTTCAAAAAAATTGCTCCATCTTTTTTTATTAAATTCTGTTGTTTGATATTGTGAAGGACGTTTTAGAGAATGGTGCAGGAGTCATGTTCATTGAAAAACGCAATTTTTCGAAAATTGCAAAAGTTCAAAATTTTTTCGGACTCTTCCTAAAACTAAAACATTAAAGATAGATATGTTCCTTGAAGATAGATATTGAAATAAGATCGTGTACAATTTTTCAAACATTTTGCGTGAAAATACGGGCAAGAAAGTAGGTGTTGTTTTAGCACTAGTTAAATTAGCTTCAGCTTTCGCTAAGTGCACAGCAATTAATATGATATAATGAACATGAAAATTATTGTATATTATATTAATATATTTCTTTAAGAACCTGGAGACGGAACACATGCCGTCGGGGCGTCGGTAGACTAAATGCTTAACCAAGCTTCGCTTCGGATGTTAAGTAGCTATGACCGAGGGGATCAACATATATGACAGGGAACACTGATATTAATGGCGCCGATGCCCTGGCCGATAGGAATAAAAGACAATGACTTGACAAGAAAAGGACAAGGTTCGTGGAGAATTACTCCAGGTTCAATGTGCAACGAGACTTGGGAACAGTTAAAACAATAATTTCAAGCTTCGTTTCTACTGACATTGAACGTCCGGGGCTCCAAAAATCATTCCATACTTTCAATTAATCAGGAACATATACGAAAACATTCTATAATAAAATAATAATAATAATAATAATAATAATAATAATAATAATAATAATAATAATAATAATAATAATAATAATAAAATACTGGCCCAATGGCGCAGCCTCGTCTGCGCAACCGCAAGAAATTAGTCTCGTAGGTGTTGTGCATTATGTATCCCAGGAGGAGGTGATGTTCCTTAGCCGCTGGAACGTGAGATCCGACGCCGTCATAATAGCCTTGTGGGTTTCCCCTCTAGATATCTTCGCTAGCGTGCCATCGTACCAGCCGGGACAAGCGTGACTACATGCTTCCGACGGGCAGTAGTGTATTGGACGTGTTGATGGGTGTATGGGGAGAGTACGTCATGTAGCACCTACATACCTTCATCCTACCCTAATCCCTTCCCTGATCGGTAACTAAGTGGTTTGATCTGTATACGTGAGAGGAACTGTGTTCTTTCAGCCAAATTAATGATAGAAGTATTGAAATAATTGTACAATATTGATGTTTATTTTTTTTCTTAATGAAAATCTATGAGTGTTTGAAAGTCTCTGAGTGCTTGAAAATTGCAGATGCAAATGTTTAACTGTTCTTAAAGCGTCGGGACGGCTGAGTTTATCGGTAAGGCTGTTGGTGTGGAGGGGTAACGTGACTGAATGCTAAACCTAAGAACCTGAGTTCAAATCCCAGCTTGAAAAAAAATTACTGGTTGGAAACATTCGCAGGTTAAGTTTGCTTAGTCGTAATTAGGTAAAAGTATGAGCTCATTTTTGCATCTTAGTGCATTTATCTTCAATTTTCAAGTTTTAAGAACAAGAAAGTAACTTTTGGGATCTTAGGAGACTACAGGTGTTTTTCCAGCATGTTACAAACGACACCTCGAACGCGCCATTGAGAAATAGTATTGTAAATCGTCATGGTGAGACAGTGATATAAATTTGTATGGTAGACTTAAAAAGTATGGATTTACTTTATTTCTTTAAATTTTTTTTGTATTGAGGATTGACAAGAAAATACTGGTTAAAAACAATGATGCAGGACTATCTTTGTACTGTTTGGTCAGGCATCTGTTGAGATTGTGTCAAATCAGTCGTCTTTGCAAATTGCTTCAAACTGTGTCTATGATTTGGACCACACGTTTCCATGTACATGTGGGGGTATAGTTTTGGTCTCTGCACTTTTTAAGTATTTTTTGTAAGTTGTAGAGTAGATGAAGTGCCTTTGGGCCAGTTCCAATCGTCATTGGAGAACATGCAAGGGACAACAAATGTTAAAACGTACGTACGCTTTTGGAATGTAGAATGCTGAAGTTAGTGGGCGATCTTTTAAGTATCTTGCGCATCATTTATGGACGGAGAAATTCCGTTCGTGCGTGTCGCAAAAGGTTTCTTCGTCCATGCCTGAGGGAAACGAGGGAATAAAATTTAAGAATGTACACGAACTAGTGTCTATTTCTGGATTTATTCAGAGCTGCCTCTGCCGTAAATCAGCTGTTACGGTATCATCCAATCGGAAGGTTGAACGCCGCCATAGTGACATGTAAGCTCCTGATTGGATGGCACCGCAACAGCGGATGATGTCAGAGACACCTCTGAATAAATCGCAGTACAGGATGTACACATGTAAAGTGCCGAGTTTTTTGCTTAGTTTTGAAGCACCCTCGTTTGATTTATAGTCGGCGGAAGTACCCGCGAATGAGTCCCAAAGCGCCATAGATGGCTGCGCCACGAAACCGTCCAGAAGCACCATAGACGGCGGCGCCAAGAAACCGTCTAAAAGCTCCGCCAAGAGCCGCAAGGGGCGCGCGGGCGGGAACGCCGCGACGCTGCGGGGAAAGCTGGACGAGTGCTGGCTGGTGAACGCGGCTGGCGGCGGGCAGACCGCGCTGGTGCGGAAGCTGCTCGCGGCGGGCTTCCCCCTGGAGACGCGGGACCCTTCGGGCAGCACCGCGTTGGCGCTGGCGGCCGCCAACGGCCACGCGGAGACCGTCGCTGAGCTGCTGGACCGGCAGGCGTGCGTCACCGCGTCGGACGCGGCCGGTCGGACGCCGCTGCATCGGGCGGCGGCCGCGGGCCACGAGCAGGTGGCGAGGCAGCTGCTGGGGCGCGGGGCCGCGCTGGAAGCGCGTGACCTAGGCGGGCGGACGGCGCTGTTGCTGGCCGCCCAAGCCGGGCGGGCGGATCTGGTGGCCTTCTTGCTGGAGAGAGAAGCCGACGTGCACGTGCGAGACACGGAGGGCCAGACGGCGGTCCATCTAGCAGCTGCTGACGGGCACAAGGAAATCGTGTCTGCGCTCGTGGAGAGAGGCGCGGCGGTTGAGGAAAGGGATAGTAAAGGGCGTACTCCGTTATGTAGAGCGATTGAGGGTAACAACGAACGCGTTGTAGTTTTGCTTTTGGAAAAAGGCGCGTCGGTCAATGTTTCTCATGAGGAAATTGGAACGCCTCTTCATGTGGCGGCGAAGGACAAATGTATTTCAATATTGAATCGTCTTTTAGAACGAGAACCTGACTTAGATGTTGAAGACGCTGATGGTAGAACGGCACTGTTATACGCTGCAGAATTAGGACAGTGGGAGGCAGTGCAGAAACTTCTTGATAAAGGGGCATCTCCTGACAAGCTAAATGGCAATGGACAGACCACTCTTGATTTAGCCATCGCAGAGAATGTTCGCGATGTTATTGGATTGCTGATTCAGATGGGTGCTTCTACTGAAATTCGCAATGGATATGGGAGAACAGTACTTCTGGAGGCAGCACATTTGGGGCTTGAAGAAACAGTGTCCTTTCTTCTAGACTTCAATGCTGATTTGTCAGCTGCTGATGATAACAATCAGACAGCTCTTCATTTGGCGTGTGCCAAGGGGAATGCCAATATTGTGCGGCAGCTTGTTAATAGAGGTGCCGATATGAATATTTCTGACATCTGGGAAAGAACGCCCTTGTTGTTGTCTGCGATATCTGGTCATTGGGACGTAGTTTATTTTCTTTTGGAAGAGGGAGCCTCCCCGAACATTGATGATGCCGAGGAAAATTTAATTCATTTGGCTGTTAAGGCGAACAAATTAGAGATAGTAAAGAAATTACTGGAGAAAGGAACTTTCCTACAAGTTACCGATGAAGATGGACTTACTCCTTTGCTAATGGCCGCGCAAGGTGGTGGGGAACAGATTTTTTCTCTTCTTTTGGAAAACGGAGCGTCAATTGATGACACTGACCATCAAGGTCAAACTGCTCTCCATTTTGCAGCTGCAGAAGGTCACAAGAGTATTGTTCTACAGCTTCTACGGGAGGGAGCCTCTGGAAGTGATACTGACTTCCAAGGTAGAACTCCTCTCGAGAGAGCAAGAACAGGCGGGCACGATCAAGTAGTACATATTTTGCAAAAAGAGTTAAATCGTGACACTTCTGCTGCAGATAAGAAAACTCGTAAACCCAAGGGCTCCCAGCTTTTCCAAGCAGCTGCCACAGGAGATACCAAAGAGGTGAAACGTCTTCTGGAAAGTGGAGTTGAATGGGACAAAGAATCCGGGAGTGGATTGTCACCACTTCATATGGCAGTAAAGAATGATCATGTAGTTACGTCTTTGCTGTTACTTACACATGGAGCTGATGGCCTATCAAAAGATAAATTTGGAAGAACTCCACTTCACGTAGCAAGTGCTGAGGGAAATGCGGAATGTATTTCTCTGTTACTGAAACATTTGAAGAAGGATGACGTCAATTGTCGTGACGCAAATGAGTGGACCGCTCTTCATACTTGTGCTAAAAATGGTAATGCGGAATGTATGAGGCTTCTTCTGGAAGGTGAAGCAGATGTTGAGATCCTTGATAGTTATAACAGAAGTGCCCTTCATGTGGCTGCCATGCATGGTCATGCAGCGTGCCTTTCACTTCTGTTAACCCACGGATCTGATGTTACTGGCCAAGATATTCATATGAGTACAGCTCTCCATATTGCATCGTATCACGGGCATCGAGAATGTGTGCTAGTTTTGTCGAAAGTTGATGACCTAAAAATCGATCTTCGAGATAAGAAGGAGCGTTCTGCACTTCATAAAGCTGCTGAACAGGGTCACGTCAAGTGCGTTGAAGCTTTATTGGAAGCAGGAGCAAAGTTGACAGTTTTGGATAAATTTCGCAACACTCCTTTGCATCTTGCTGCAGAGGGAAATCACATTGATGTAATAAATGTACTGCTTCGCAAAAATGCGAATCGTAAGGCCAAGAATTCGTCCCGTGAAACACCCCAGGATTTGGCAAAATCAGCTAAAGCCCGGGTTTTGCTCGAACCTTGAATTTGCATCCATCAGAATATTATCGGATGAAATGGAAGTCAGGAATCAAGATCAAAAATGATTTGAAATAAAAACGACTTTGCAAATTCATCAGATTATGCTTGTAATTGTGTTGTAACCGTTGTTGTATACCCCTTGTTTGTAGTAATTTTGATTGTATTTTTTATCTTAAACGAGTGATTGTATGCTTTAGCCCTAATAAATTAGTTTGAATTCATATTTCTCTAATCACGCCCTTCGCCACCCGCATTTCGATGTGCCAAGCCTTTATTTAACCCAATGGCTGCCAACCTTACGAAGCTTGTATGTTTTTGAATTTTACTGTTATCTATCGAAAGGAACAGGTACAGAAGTAGGAACTTTCATCAAGTAATCTGCACATGCATGTACACGCAAATGTCGATGTTCACGCTAACCAGATATACTCAAGCTCACACAATCAACTTTGAGACTGGCAGTGACAGTTGCGCGGGAGGGAGGGAGAAGGGAGAGTCGATTAACATTTTGCACCATACAGTTTTCCCGTCAGTAGCCAAAGCTTCAATATTGTAGTTGAAAGAAAACGCCGAAAAAATGAACTTTTGCACTTTTCGGAAAATTACGGATTTAAACGAAAGTGAGACCTGCGCCATTCTCATACGCGTTCTTCACGCTATCCGAGGTCGAAGTTAATACAAAATTAGCCATTATTTAGAAAGTTCGAAAATGTTGATTTCATGTAAAGTACCCTCAAAAATCAAAATATCAGTTTGAAACTCCCCAAGTCCTGAGTTCAGATCGATAGGAGAATATCGATTTTGGAGAAAATGGGCTGAACGGTTTAGGCGTTGGCCACAGACGGACAGACGTTACTTTTGCCGTCAATCGGTTTTTCGGTATCAAGGACCCCAAAGTCATGGATTCTGACCACACCACAAGCTAAAGGAAGTAATTTACTATACATAGGAACAAGAATTATTCAGTTTTGTCGTTATCAAGGCCAGGAGTAAGAATTGTTCTGCCGAAAGTTGCCCTTTTTTCAGCGCACGATTACTATTTCTTACGACGATTACTATTTCTTACGACGATTACTATTTCTTATTACGATTATTATTTCTCTTCTTACGAAGTAAGCGCGAAACCGAAATGACCCCTGCCTAAGTCTCGTGGATGTAGGCAGGTTTAGCAGAAAGATGCTTGAAGGAGAGATTTTGAACCCGACGGAAGTCATTCCTCACCTCGGAAAGTGCATCGGCGTTCGTGAAATTCAAACTGTAGGAATAAATTACACGCATAGACAATTTTTCATTTTCATTAACATTATAGTGGTACATAGTTGTGCAACAGAACTCATGGTACATAGCTCGTGTTTATCTACAACTTTACCTGACTTATCTCCCAAATCAGAAAGAGCACCGTGACATCCAGAAATTTGGTTATGGGTGATAGTAACGTATTTGTGGATACAGGGTGTACGCCTATACAATGTTTAAGTTGGCTCTGAATGCTGTGACACTTCGGTCTCGTCCAATTAATGCTTGCTCTTGAAAAAAGTGTGAATTTCATGAAAAAGTCTGACGTAACTATTTTTTGTGGTAGGTTAATATTCAGGTATCGGTAATTGAAATTCGTTCTCTTTGCTGAACTGGAACTACAAGCAAATTTCAGGTTACTTGAGCATCAGTAGAGTAGATGAGAAGGTAAGTGGAAAAATGATGTGAAGTCAGTTACAAATTATTCTGGAGGGATCTTTATTTATAGAAAGCGGTTTTAGGCATAGTAAACCAAGTTGAGCAATTCATGATTCAGTCTTAGATGAGGCGATAATTTACCTCCGACGTAAGCCCAGGTCCTCTATTCAGCAGTTTTCATAACAAATACTAACTTACGAATTACTAAGTGATATTCTTTTTGGTCGACACCTTTCATCATTAAACACTTTTTATTGCAGATCGCTGCCCAATGAAAAGTTCAAGACAAGGCGCTGAGTTGTTGTGGAAGATAATTCCAGTGTTTCAGAAGAATAAGTTGAGAAACGGTCGAAATTGCAAACAGTATGTCGGAATTAGGCTTACATAGTAATGAGAGCACAGGAGGAATCTCAAATGCAGATTCTCCATTCGAGGAGAGGGATCCTGAAGGAAACAATGCTCTCTGTGTGGCAGCTAAGAAAGGGGACAACCTAACCGTGTCGTTTTTGTTGGGTGAAGGGGCGCCTCTTACTCAAATAAATAATGCCGGGATGACAGCACTTCACTTGGCGGCGAAAGGAGGGTTTAAAAGTATTGTAAAAGAGTTGTTGAAGCACGGCGCGTCACCTTTCATTCGCGATAGATCAGGAGCCACCCCAATTGACTTGGCAATGCAAGGGGCTCACAAAAAAGTTGTGAACCTATTAAATGCAGCCATAAGAACTGGCCTCCAGTCTTTACCTTTACACGACGTGGTGCGTTATGGTCAATTAAAGTTCGTAAAAGAACGTTTTGCGAAGAACATTGGAATAGAAGAGAAAGACGAAGGAGGAAATACAGTTCTGTGCGTGGCTGCTGAAAATGGATTTATTGAAATCGCCCTGTATTTATTAGATAAGGGAGCATCACTTTCTCCCATAAATAATGCCGGTAGGTCCGCTCTTCATTTGGCAGCAATGGGTGGCCTCAGAGGTACCGTTACAATGCTGTTAGCAAGAGGAGCTTCTACTTCTATTCGTGACGCATCTGGAATGACTCCTTTCGATTTAGCGGTTAGTGGAGGTCATCGCGAGGTTGCTTTTCTTATCGAGAATTTTAAGACTCTGAATGCATTGCAAAAAAGACTACAACAAGGCAATATAACTTTGGAATTTATTTTGAAATATAGGACAGAATTGAAACATTTACTGGAGAAGGAAGCAACACAGTCCATGAAGGATTGGGAACAGTCTGTTTTCTTACTTGCAGCATGTGGTGGACATAAGGACATAGTTTCCCTCTTGCTACAGAAGGGTGTATTTGTCGACGTGTCTGATGCAAACGGCCACACTGCCCTTCATTTGGCATCAGCCGCCGGGCATTATAGGGTCGTGAAACTGTTGGTGCAGAAGGGCGCTTGTAGTTTCTCCTTAAATAGAAATTTGAAAACTCCACTCTCTCTGGCAAAGGAGAATAGGCATCAGAATTTGGTGACATATTTAGAGAATTTGAGAGATGACGAGTGCGAAGGTTTATATGAAATGGGTATTTGCACCAAAACGGAAAAGAATCGCTATTTTGGGAGAGCGGACCTATTTTATCAAGTATGTGGGGTCACGCAGGAAGGAGATCGATTGGAGTGGCGGGAGAAGCGACAACTGGAAATGCGTGAGAAAGAACGTGCAGCCATTCCGGAGAAAATTAGCTGGACGAAACGATGGATGAAACGAAGGTTAAACAAACAGTTGGCACATACGGCGGAGAAACGTTCAAGACGTGCTAAAAAGACCTCTGGTCTCTACACCGGTCAGTGTTGTAAAGTTTGTGCACGAGAGCTGGTTAGGAAGAAAAGAGATCTGGGATCTGAACGATTCTTGGAGGAAGAGGATCAGGACTTTTGGCAGCCAGATTCTTCTGTTGTTGATATTGGGAGTGCCAGAAAAGTCGACAGGAAAAGCATTGTCAAAAAGAAAAAGGAAAACATTGATTTTCACAGGATGCTCAAAGACGTTCCGCATGCCGTGAAATGTATAGCTCGGAAATACCTTTCAAAGACATCAGATGCAGAGTTAAAATTGAAATTGTGTAAAACCGCGCAGAGTATCAGCCAAAGGGGGTTCACATTCCTTCATATATCATCTGAGTTAGGACTCACGGCAATGTTGCCGGAACTTGTCGCCGAAATCGATGTTAATACTTGCGATCGGAGCGGACAAACAGCTCTTCACAAAGCCGCTTCGAAAGGTCACAAGGAGTGTGTTGAGGCTTTGCTTAATCTCGGAGCTTCCGTGAATATAGCTGATTCCACGTATGGTTCTAGTGCTCTCCACTTAGCTGTCATGTTCGGTCACTCCAAATGCATCACCCCCCTTTTAAAAGGCGGCGCTGATATTAATTTTCGCGACAAGCGCGGGAAGACCCCTCTGCATATGTGCGCTTGGCGTGGTCATACTTCGTGTGTAACGACCCTCATTAAACAGGGAGCCAAAATGACTTGTCAGGATGAAGGCGGAATGACAGCTTTACATACCGCTTCAATGCACGGAAACGTGGATTCCCTCGATGCGCTTATTTTGGCAGGTGCCGACGTCGAATCCCAAGACGGCCGTGGACAAACACCATTGCACGTCAGTGCATGGTGGGGTCAGACGACGTGTATATCGGCCCTTATAAAGCACGGTGCAGATGTAAGAAGTCGGGACAAATATTGGAATACTCCCTTGCATGTTGCGACCCGAAATAATCAAGACAAATCGGTGCTTGCTCTTCTAAAGGGAGATGCGGATGTCGACTTTCAAGATAATGAGAAGAGAACACCTATACATATTAGTGCATTTCTTGGTCATACAGAGTGCGTACGTGTCTTGGCACGAGCAGGAGCTGACTTAGGAATCCCCGACAAGTATGGAAGATCTGTGCTTCATGTTGCTTCTCTAAACGGAAACTATGAATGTGTTTCGTTTCTCCTTGAATCGGAAGCCTATATTGACATCTGTGATAGCAAGGGATGCACTCCTCTTATCTACGCTGCAAGGAGTGGGAAATATCAGTGTATTTCGACTCTTCTGGATAGAGGGGCCAACATACAGCATAGAGACAAGTACAAGAGCACCGCCCTACATGCAGCTGCTTTCTATGGACATGCAACATCTGTAAAAATCTTGTTGAAGAATGGTGCCAGAACTACCTGGGAAGATCGCAATGGACAAACCGCCTTACATAAAGCAGCGCAATCTGGTCATGTGGATTGTGTGAAGATTATCGTGGAAGCAGGCGCGAGGGTTTCATCTTCTGATTACAATTACAATACAGCTCTTCACTTCGCCGCGTTGGCTGGTCACAGTGAGGTTGTGAGAGTACTTCTGGATGCTGGAGCTAATAAAAATGCAAAAAATAGGAACGGTGAAACTGCAGTAGATGTAGCTTGTTGCCGCGATGTTCTTGATCTTCTAACGTAATACATCTTGTGTGTTAAATTTGCTTGTTCTTTGCTGCCTTTTAGTGAACATGCAGAAATTACATTTGTTGACAGTAAGGTCCCATACAGTCAGTTTTGTATGACCTAATATGTATAGCCTGCCGTGCGAATCTAAATCAAGGATTGCCAACCTTTTTCTTTCATCGACCTCTTTTAAAAGAGTGGTTTGCTGCATCAACCACTTTTTTTCTTGCAATACAAAACACTGTGTGTATTCATAATACAAATAATGACGCATATATGTCTTAAAGGTAATTACAAAAACAAATTAAGAAAGTTTTTGGAAAAATTGTTTTGTAATTTAACAAATATTTTTAATTTTACAAGTGTAAACAAGTTCTGAGAAGCAAAATCGCAGATTATAATTGCAAAAAAGATAAAATTTCATACTTGTAAGTGATAAATTCCAAAAGAGGGACAAATTTTTATTTTCTTATTAGATAAAAAAAATAATGCTTAGCTGAAAAATTAACGTCTTCATTTATATTTTTTGCAATTAATGAAGTATTCATATGGATTATACCAATCAGTTGCCGGTGCTTACTCGGCTGTAGGCCCCCAATCAACCCGTAGAGGGCGATGCCGTTGAGAACCCCTGGTCTAAAACTTAGTTCTCGTGCGTTTTTGCTTTTTTTGCCATATTTTAAATATATTAATAATTTGTATTTGACTAGCATCAAGGAATTGTCAAGTGGTAACCTTGAACAATAATTAATAACAAAGTAGGAAAACTACTATGTCGCAATATCGCAAAACGTTATCGCGAAATGTGTTTTTTTTACAATATTGTGTCAGAATCCCCAAAACATCAATATAATCTCCAATCTGGGCGACATTGTTGCCGGTTGACGATGTGTGGGGCTGAGGGGATCTGGTGGAGCGCGAGAAACCGGGAAGGGCGAGCGGGGATGTGGATAGAAAGGACTGTGATGAGATAATGTGCGAGAGGTGGGACGAAGCGAAAGGCGTAGAAGGGTAAGACGGAGCGAAAAAAGCGGGCTGGACAGGAGGAATGGGCAGAACGGAAACGGGTGGAGCGTGATGAATAGAGACCGGAAAAATATATAGTATGAAACGTCAAAATATGTACATAAATATGCAATGAAAACAGTTAGGATATGTAATAAATATGTAAAATCAGATATAATATGTAATATTAAAATACGCAAATTATAAAACACCTAATTCGAAATAACATTTATCAAAAATTACTGAAACAAATTTTAAAAATAATTTAAACGTTTTAAAAAGCATTTGGGGAGCGCAAGTTGATGCCGGTTTGGAACTTTACAACATTCCCGTCAGTAATAAAAGCTTTATCTATTTCTATCCTGGACCATACTTTAGCAGCCATAACGGTAAGTAGAAAGGTAACGGGAACGAGAACGGTAAGTAGAAAGGCAAAAAAAGGTAATTACATAAAAATCCGATCTCTAGTGATGAACGGGTGGAGTAGACAGAGCGGCAGGCGCTGGATGGGCAGGGCGGGTGGTGTGGGATGGGCGGCCGTTATTAGTTGTACTTGTATCATCAAATTTCAAGAGCATAATTAATTTTGTGTACTGTTCGGAGAAAATGTGTAAATTGTTTTAGGAACATGAATTTGTAAAAAGTTGCGATGAGAATTGGAATAAAAATAAAGTTCACTGATTTAATTGAAAATGTAGATATTTTCATGAAAGGTATGTTTGTGTTGATATAATGTGATATTGTCTTCCTTAAAAGTTGTGTATTATTTAACATGTATGGCATTCATAATTTTTGTTTTAATGCATGGGACTAGCCACATTTTTTGTTATGAATAGTATAATAGTAATTATATTACTTTAAAAAATATATTGTAATATTTTACAATTATATTTTGTAAAAACTAAAATAAAAACTTTTCTTCTGAGATTTATATCGTGTATCCTTTCCACCTGGTTCAAGTATTTTTAGTATACCAATATATTTCTCATTGTCAGATGCAAGAGAGGGCATGTGTTTCTTACATTCAAAACATTTAAAACCTAAGAACTACATATCATCACATATTTTGATTTTTTTCACAAAATTAGACATGAGATCTATATTAAATGAATATATATGGTGTGTAATATGTAACTTGACAATAAGGAATTGCAAATCATTGTTAGTACCATTTTTTAACGAAATAATTTTCATACCAATTTTGATGATTGCTCTGATTTATAGAATGAAGGCAAGGTAAATTAATAAGTGAAAATTAATTTTAAAAAGATAGAAGTATTTCCTTACTGAAATGGTACCCTTTCGTACTTTCTTGAACCACTCTGCTTCAATTCAGAAGCGGTCAATAAAGCGTTTAATATTTATTTATTGGTGATTTCTTCTATAAATACGTTATTTGTTTAAGTATTTTGGTAATTATGGTAATGCCATGTAATTTGTTACTTTCAGGGCAGAAACGTCAATACCACAAGTGTCATAAAAATGGACAATCGTGCATAAAACGGAAACCACCCTAAACCGAAAATGTTTTGTGTCCCGATCGATTCCCGCTTGGACATATTTTACTGTGTAAAGTTTACAATGTCGCAAACCTTGTATGCTAAAGATTACTTTCTCGCGAACTAATGTATAAATACTTTCTCGCTTACTGGTACTCACGTAGTATAGCATTGTTCTTTACTTAGTTATATTCAGATAAAGTAATTATTGCTGCAGAGGTCGATTTTTCGATAGAAAACCTCCATTTTATTGGTCCCTGATACCTACATAAAGGATAATTCGTATTGTTGTATGTAGTAAATAACTTCCTCTAACACATTGTATAGTCTGAATATATATCAAAACTACAAAATTGAAGACAGATTTTTGCTTCAGACAAAGTCTATTGTACAAAGCTAACTCATTACAAAAGGTCATACACAGTTTTTTGAAAACAAGTAGTTTTGTGTAATTTTGCCTTTGATATTTACACACAAAAAAATACAAAAGCTGCTCCAATTTGTTTCTCTAAATTTTCTTCACATATGTAATAAGGGACGGTAAGAAATACGGTAATAGTATCATTTTCTGGTATTGCTCCTTTTTTTCGAAAATTGTATTATTTCAATTTTATGTAGCTGTTTTCAATAACGCGAGAAAGTATGTGCTGTTGTAGCTCCATTCAATTTTAAGTGCATTCGCAAGGAATGTTATGATCATGGAAATGAAACATGTTTAAGAATTAAAATTTCGGTACTTCGAATAAAAATGTACATTTTAAGTAAATTACAAATTTTACACGTTTACAAGTAATAGTAAGCTTTAATATTCGTTACTTTTTATTAGCAGGTGCAACAGTGCTGAGGACCTTAATGAAAGCCCTGCCGTTGGTCAGAACGTGATTAATTTTGTTGGCAAGCAGGTAAGCAAAATTATTTTCATTTGTTAAATGAAATATGCATTCTTCATGCTTAAATATAAATTTTCAACTCGTGTACTGTGCCACCAATAACAGCTAGTGGTGCTATAACATTCAGATCGGTTAATCAATAGATCATATTAACAAAGCTACAACTAGATATGAACTAAAAACGATTGGTATAAGTTACAGTGATTACGATGCACTCAGTGTCATGCAAGTTGGTTTAATTACCAGTAAATTTAAACATTGATAAATTAAATAATACCCGGTGTACATTATTTACTGAAGCTAAAACGGAAATATTTACAGACTACTTGCTGTAGGGTCATGGGACGACGTTTATAAAGCTGGTGATACAAATAATTTAGTTTTCTCAAGGCTTTCATTTCACTTCAACTTGTGCTTTCCTCTTAATAACCGAAAATTGAACATTAAATGAAAATGCGATTCTCGTATTACACAAGGAATTAGAACATCCGAGTAAAAGCATTCGTACACTGAACAAACCACCTTAACGGAAACATTTGTTGAGTTTTTTGCTACAAGTGGTAGAAATCGTGCTAGGAGCTTGGATTGTTATTGTGTTAGCAATATTATAAAATCAAATCTGTACTTCATTTACTGAGGTAAATAAGTTTTCATGACTTGCGAGCGAAAATTTCTGGCATTCAATTGTTGCTAATCTCGCCTTGGTACTTTTATTCATTATTCAACTATATGTAAGAAAAGAGTGAGAAAGAGATTGTAGAGCTCAAGAACACGTGAACATATTGTACGTCTCCCCCTACGTCATACACAGTTTTTTTATTTATATACAAAAATAAATCAAACACAGCAGATCTTCTGGTGTTATTCATTACATTTAAGGATCGTTTGCAAAAAGTACTTCTCCCTAATACGTCACATACAGTTTACGGTTTGTTAGGAAAATAAACCAAATAATTATATTGTAAATTGTTTGTTTAATACTTCAGCTATGGTGTGTAAACCTCTTTTTATCAAACTACATGAAGTACCTGTGCTGTACAAACTGCACATTAGTATCTCCTAAACTCACTTTATATGAAATTGACTTCTTTGTTGCATACATGGCCGATAATGTGCTTAGCAATGCTGAATATTTATCTGAATGTTATTCAACAGCATTCGCTGCTATAACCGTATTACTCGAACATATTTCTGAAGTTTCAAAAATCGTCCTCACGCTACTTAATAAAGGATTTTCTGAAAAATAGCTAACCCTACAAAATGTTGCAGAATACATTATTGATTTATATTATAATACATATGTTACAACACGATGTTTCTTATATTGTTCTTCTACAATTTTCTTCTTATGTTACGTATTGGAGAAGATCTCCCACGAATAGTTGTATGTTTACAAATGTTATTTACATAAGAACAATATAAACATGTTTCGAGGATTTTTCTCGTCATCAGTGTTCTCTACCAGAAAATTGAAGGAAAATGTAAGTAAGGCAGGAATGATTTCAATCATTGAGTTATAATATTTGAAAATGTTTGTATTTTAAATATTTGTGAAATAAAAATTACTCACATAAAAAGACTTAAATCAATCACAAAGTTGACGTAAAGAATATATTATTTTTCTTATAAACTTGTTCACGTAACTGAACTATTTTGAGAAAATAAAATAAAATACAATATAGAAGATCTGCCACAAAAGAAAGCGTTGCATTTAAAAAATAAATTTATTAATCAGAATGGTACATAAACTTAAAACTCTTCAAACTATGACCCTTATGCATCGATACAGTGTACATTTTGTAGACATGAACCATTCCACGTCGAATCGCACAAAAAAGACCAACATTTAATTTTCATGTTTTTAGTTATTTTCTAATTTTCTATTTATTATAGGGATAAAATAAATTAACAAGTGTATTTTTATTTTTCCTGACTTTTATTATTTTCGGAAATATTGCATGATGAAATTTGCTAAAAATGACGCGCATCACTAAATTAAAAATATCACATATATGAATACACTAATTATAGAAACTGCATTCCAATTCCATTCGAAACTTAAAAAAACATGTTAAATTTTGAGATTTTACAAAATACTTAATTTCCTAAATTTTCAATTTAAAAAAATTGAAAATTTTTGGAAACTTGATGAGCTAAAATTTAAAAAAAAATATTAACAAATGCACTAGAGTATGGTTGACAACTCCAGAAAAACAAAATGTGATCTCAGTAACTTTAAGAAATATATTTTTTTACGAACCAGTGTGCTTTAGATTACTGCAACAGACGCGTATCTCGCGTTACTGGCGATGGGTTTCTTTGGATGAAGCGGTAATTTAAATACTTCTTGTGGTTCAAACTTAACGATTGTGTTTGGTTATTACATGACGGATTCCTGACTCACGTTATGACTGATATTTTGAAATTTTCTGGTCCCTCATTACGCACTTGAAATATTTGTACTCACTTACCTCAAAATTCCTGAACTTTGGACAAAATGCACAACAGGACCTTGTTGAATTTATTTTCAGGTCTGGACAAAATTCCATTTCCTTCATCTAACTGTTTAGGCACTTTTATCACGTGTTTGGTTGCTGGGAAGTGTCGTTTAATTTTATTGTATCACCAAATTTCAAAAATTGTCAAAATTTGAATTTTCAATGTCTCGTGATCTGTTGAGTGAAAGGAATCGATAAATTTCTTAATAATGTCTTTATTGTCTGATTTTTCAGTTGACGGCAAGGGTTTTTAGCGTGAAAAAAATATCGGTGTTATCACGTTGTACTGTCTGAAATTTGTCATGGGAATACCGTTTTTGTTGCAATTTTCTTTTCTTCTCAGGGGTATCTCCTATTGCAATTAAACTCTTGTTTATCTTCCTCTACTTTCATTTTGCTAACACTTGACTATCTGATGAGCTTAAATTGTCATTTCCCTGATTTCCTCTGTTTACACGATAATCATTCCGATTTGTCGTGGAATGGCTCGTATTTTATTCGTTTCGCTGTCATGCATCCATTCTGGGGACTGAGTGAACATTTGAAATACTAATAACTCTTCAAATCCTAATCAGGCAGACAGTCATTCTTTTTGTATTCCTTCAGCATTTGGAACAAAGAATGACCGAATACAGGTCGTTAGTGCATGAGATGGCAGAGCGCGCCCTCATACATACAATTGATTTTTTAGCACTGTATGTGTGGAGTACCCACTTTTTTTTCTTGTACTTTATAGAAAATTGAACAAGGAATACGCCTATATTCTTTTAAAATTTTTATCTCATTAAGTTTATATAGAAATTTTCATTTTGTAGAGAAAAAAATTAATGAAATATTGATTTTTTGAAAAAAGTATTTACATAGGAATGAAATACACATTTCAATGTATTAAATGAAACAAACCAGGAATTTGTATATTAAGTACATTCGGAGCAACAATTGATCATACATTGTACACGTAAAACTCCAAAATTAATATAGACATAACTACACAAATAATCAATTTTCAGGCAATTAAAAAAAGTGTCTCGTTTTTTGGTATCTAGATTTAAGAAAAAAAATAGTACATTTAAAAAATATGAGGTGTTAATAAAAAAATGCCGGTGTAATTTTTGAAAAACCAAAGGGTTAATGAACATGGCGTCTGGAATATAGCAAAGTAGGATTATAAAAATGGCTTGCTTCCAATTTTCGTTCGAAATGTTTTTTTTCTGATATCTAAAAGAGAACCATTTGCTCTAGCAATTTGATTGGCTTCAGAGATACGATAGCTCAATGGATTAAGACGCCGACTGCGGAACCTAACTGCCCAAATTCGCGCCCTAGCCCATGCTCTTTCTTGTTCAAAATACTTTTGCATCTTCAACTAGAAATATAATATTACGTAACAGTTACAGATAATTTAAGAAAGTATGTGCTATTGTACCACAATTTTTATCTGACTTGTTTTCTATTTTCTGGGCTACTACCTGCTTACGTAAAGAAGTACTGTAATGTTGCAGCGGAAAGTGACGATTTTTCATCAGAAAAAACTCGTACTGTGGGTCCTCTTATTGTTAAGGTGGATTAATCTTGTTCTTGTATGTAGTAAATTGCTTCCTTTTACCCTCGCTTTAGCCGGGAGGGGGTCCACGTGGTCGATGTGACTGTCCGCCACGAGGATGGGTCTAACCTTCTAAAAGCAGGGGAGGAAAAAGTGGTAAAGTACCAACCAGTCATTCCCCTGGCAGCCCAACTTCATGGAGTTGCCAACGCCAGGATCCTGTCAGTGGTGGTTGGAACCTCTGGGGCTATGCCACGATCAACAGTCAGTGCCCTCAAGACGTTGGGGATCATGTCTCGAGGCGATCTACTGACTATCTCGTTAATTGCTCTCAGAAGCTCTATTAATCTCTACACACAATTTGTAAATTACGATGGAGCAATTTAGCATTGCTGGTAGAAAATGCAGAAAACGAACTTCTTGGTCCCGTGGGGAAGTCTAGGGAACCCAGGGGAATGCCTAGGATTTACCTAGTTACCACGACTTTAAGTGGGAAGTATATGCTATTTAATGTAGCATATAGAAAATTGTGCTGTCAGAATCAGTTGGTTTGGATCGGTATCAGGTCCTTGATACCGAAAAATTGGTTCACGGTAAAATGTATGTCCGTCCGTCTGTCAACACACGCACCTGAACCGTTCAGATGATTTTCTCAAAGTTGACATTCTCCGAATCTATCTAGCCGAATTCGAGGCCCTACGAAAATGAAACGGATATTGTGTTTATGGGAGGTACTCTGCATGACGCCTTTAAATTTTCACATGTCATGACCCGTCTTCTCATCGCTCCACCTTCCCCGCCTCCCGTACTCTGCTATGCCCGCCCTCCCCGCCACTCCCACCTCTTCAACGTATCACCCTCCTCGCTAGGCCAACACCAACCTTGCGGCGGCGATGGTGTAACGGTTAGCGTATCGGACTGTTAAGGCCCGTTTTCACGATGGAATATGTCATGGAATATTCCACGACATTTGAAAGGCGTGACTTTCACAGTCGTGACTTTTCTTGAAAGTCGAGAGTGCGCGTTTACACGTTGACATCTACTTCCACGACATTTTTAGTCACGTGACACCGAAGCAAAATGTATTTAAAATACGTATTTCAAGTCGAAGTATTTAAATAGATCTTAAATGTTATTCAATTTGGCCCAACAACTGGAGAATGAAAATCAATATGAATAAATGCCAAGCCAAAATATGTACGTTATGTAAGCCAATAAGTCCTCCCCTTCTCATTCATAAAACTCCTATTCCTCTTCATATGTTAAATATTTAGGTCTCCATTTACACACAAAACTGAACTGGAAAATTCATATTAAAAATGTGATACAAAAACTACTATTAAAATACACAAACTAAATTCCGTTATAACTAAACTCTTCGTGTTAAAACTGCTAAATTAATATACACTTCAATTAATAGGCCTACTTTAACATATGCATATCCAATTTTGTCAAATGAAGCTAAATCAAAAATACAAAAAGCTCAAAATACCCAAAACAAATTCTTTAGAAAAATTCAACATACACCTTGGTTTATTCCCAATACACAAATTCATAAGGAATTAAACCTCCCTGCAATACATGCCTGATTAAAAATTATAGTCTCAAATTTTTGAACTCTCTTCCTTCATTACATCATGCACAATGTTTTCATCTCGGTAAATCTTATCCCTTTCCTTGTGGAATTAATTCTAAATTTTCTAAAGACAAATTTCATCTTCTGTAGTTTTATTTTCTCATATTTCCAATCCAATCTTATCTTTACAACATTTTTTTTCTCAAATTTTACCTTAATAAATCCTTTTAAAGAGGTTACTGTTTAGTGTCCATAACGACTGTCCTTTGTAAATTTCAAAGCTCTGAAAGACATATTGTTGAACAGAAAGTAATAATAAAAAATAAATAAATAATAATAATTTTAAAAAAATAATACTAATTTGAAACTTAAGAATTATGTTTCCATAGCCTAAAGAATCGATTTTAAACATGTGGGTATGTTTACTTGAATAAATAGATATGGAAAAATACATTATGAGTAGATAGGAAGTGATGAGCACAGAAGGTTCTTTTACTTGTAAAATAAGAGCATAGAACATTCATTTTATTATTAAGACTATTAAATTTATTTATGAATCTGGATATTTTATTTCAAATTTGGGTAGAAATGCCCATGGTTTCTGGGTAAACAAGGGTTGTTAACATTAATTATCAATCTTCATCCCTGAGTCTTGTAATAATATTATTGATACACATACAATACATTCATGTCTTGATATGCCCTACACTTCAAAGACTCACTATTTCTACATAATGCAAGAATCTTACATAAAATGAAGATATATCCTATGAATTAACTTCATGTGAATTTTGAACATTTTTGACAGTGAATCGTGAATTAGTTTGGGGTATGAAGCAGCAAATATTATTGATTGGGGAATTAATTATTGAAAAGTATAATGCTTACACACCAAATACTATCTGGCATATTTTACTAAAAGAATAACAATTATATCTATAATATAGCCAATGTAGAGTTTTTGTTATTATTTAATTTTGACCATCTTTACATTTCAGTTCGATTTTAAAATTTTTCGTTAGGAAATCGATCTTCAAACAACTTTTCATTTACACAAAAATGAAGCCTATTTAGGTTACACAGGTAAACATATTCGTTTCCACTGAAAACAATATACTAAAACATTTTTAATTCGAAGATACGAAGATACGAAGACACGCAATTTGAAGATGAAATGTCACGAAGATTTTCCACACAAACAAAAACGCTAGAAACTAATCACGATTAAGTAATGTACAAGCCACTGTTTCATGTCACCCAAACCTAAAAACAAATATTTCTCTATTCATATTCGTATGCCAATGCTATCAGGACTATGGTGTTACTATTAAAATTGTGAAATAAGTTTCCTCCGAGGCAAGTAGTTATTAACTTTACTCGCAACTTCTATTCGAGACAAGCCATAGCTATAGGTCACGCCAGTCGGCAAGTCCTATTCACTTCCGCCCAGCCCGCCCGATTCCGCCCAACTTGGACCCCGGCTCCAGCCCGTGCCCCGTGTCCTGCTTCGAGCTGGCGAAGTTGCTCCTACCGTGACTGTTTGCAGTCTGATATGCTTACAAATTATACCGCGAGGTGTTTCTGCTATCGCAAAAGCCACACCAGAATCAAGAAGAGCTTGATAAAATGTCGCGATCATGCGACACCTAGCGGCACTACCGAGAAACACGCAAAATGTCGTGACATATTCCACCGTGAAAACGGGCCTTTATACCCAAGTTTGCGGGTTCAAACCCGATCGAAGCCGTGGATTTTTAAGGGCGAAAAAATCCTTCATATGCCTTCCTTCGGAGGGGAAGTAAAGCCGGCTGTCCCATGTTAGTAGATTTACTGCATGTAAAAGATCCTCAAGCCTAAATGACGCCTCTGAGTTAAATTCAAAATCGCCTGTTTCGTCGCCCAAGTAATATCTTCTTTCTCCCATGGTTGGTGAAAAGAGCGTAGCGGAATTTGCGTGGTCAGACGGAAGAGCAGGCCTCATGGCCTGAGTCTCGCCACGTAAAATAAGGCAAATTCAATTCAATTCAATTCAATCTCGCCCTCTCCGCTATGGCCCGCCTATTTCGGATTCTCATCTAGACTGTGGACTCAGCTATTATCTAATGTCGAAAATACACCATCAACGGGTTCCTAGGATGTCTCGAACTAGATCAGACAATTGTCGGCATAAGATGTGGCTGTATTTACTCATATGTTTCGTTATGTCAAATTTAATGAGAGAAAGTGGGGAAATGGTGAACAAATCACAGACTATTTTCCTCTTAAATCTCAGATTGTGTATAAAAAAATCTATATAAAATCAAGCTGATTAATCTATATAAGATCAAGCTGTTTTGTTAAAATTTCTGTTCAGGAAATTAATCTAAAGCAAATTCTTAGAAACAATAAAGAATATAAGTAAATTAATGTATCAGCACAGCGTAAAAAGAATAATAATGGTTGTCACTATGATGCGTGATTCTTAACATCACAAAAACGTTTCTTATTGCAGATCTCCAGTGGTTGATGGCATTCTTCCCACTTACGATAGATGCTTAATTTTACGGCATGAGTATGAGAGCTGTGGACTGAGAAGACATTTCTGGTTACTAGGTGAGATAGTTAATGATAGTGTCATTGTGCAATAGGACCATCTGCTATGAAATGATCGAACGGCATCTCGTCCAGGACGTTTCAAATTAATTTAACTTTACGAAGTAGTGAGTGGTGGGCTTGACATCGTACAGGCAATAGAGAACAAGAAAAAGGTAGTGTAATAGCTAAGTGTTGTTGCTGAGGAGAATCGTGAAAACTCATCCGCCTAATTAGAACCTAGTCATTCTGCTTCTTAAAGATTGAGGAAGACGGCTTTTTTATGACTTGCGAAACGGAAAACAGGTGAGGTGCTGTGACTATGACATCGCACATTCAAGATGTTTATTGACTAATTTGGAGCTGTTTGGGTGTATCATACACGCAGTATATCGTCTTTAATGGCGTTTCACAGAAAATTACCTAGGAACCCTAATCGACAATGAATCGTAAGTGAGCTTCAGCAGTGTTTTTGAGAAACAAGAGATCTGAAATAAATTAATACAATTCGCCTTTGATAACAATGGCTAGGAAGCAAATAGCGGAGCTGATATTATGGTCCAATGGAGAGATCACTGGTCAGTATGACATATCTAAAGATTCTTCCAGTTTATCAATGTATGGAAATAATGGATCCCTCAGCGCCAACGGAAATTCATCTAATGAGTCAGTTGAAGAGTTTCACGATGAAACGAGTGTTCTCACTGTAGACTTTATTTTAAAAGAGAGAAAAAAGTTGAAATACCGTCTCGAAACTGAAATTTCAGAAAAACACATCGATGACTGGTGGCATTTTGTATATTTACTTGCAGCGTCCGCTGGGTGTGAAGATATTGTTTCTCTACTCATCGAGAGGGGCGTTTTTGTGGATTTTTTAGGAGTGAAGGGGCATTCGGCTCTTCATTTTGCTGCATCGGCTGGCCACTACAAAATCGTGAAGTTGCTTCTGGAAAACAGTTCTAGCCCCTACCTTTTGGACGCGGATGGAAAAACTCCTCTTTGTTTGGCGAGCGAGAACAATCATCAACGTGTGATACGATTATTGGCAAAAGCATACGATGTCATTCCGGAGATGGAGATATTGAATGAAAGTTCAGACCCAGATCTCTATAAAAAGATGTGCAACACGGTGAAAAATACTATTCGAATGGAAGCAAGAAAAGAATTTTGTGAGCAAAAGCGCACTAAAGAACTTGCATCGCAATCCGAGGAAGTCGGATGGAGAAAACGTGAGGAGAAACAAAAGCCTAGAAGAGAAAGAGTCAAGAGAAGATCGAGGAAACAGAGTACCAAACCGTTATGTGCAGTTGGATTTAACTTAGAGGACATTACAAGTGGTGTGTATGAGTACATGGCTGATTATAGAAATAACTGTGTTAAACGACGAGAGAAATTTCGCTCCAAGGCAACTCATTGGATAGAGTCGATACCTGGTTGCCAAATTACTGAAAAGTTATTAAGTCATTTAACTTTTCTCTCTAGAGGTGGTGAAACGTGTCTTCATGTGGCATCAAAGCTAGGATTTGTCGATGTGTTGCCAGGATTAGTTCGTGAAGAATGTGATGTCGACTGCCATGATTGGAATGGCGAAACAGCCTTACGTAAAGCTGTATGGAACGGTCACGAACAGTGTGTCAAAACTCTGCTGGAATTCGGCGCTTCTGTTGAAACACTTTATCCCAAATTTGATCCTCCGACTCTTCATTTGGCTGTGATCAACAACCATACCAAATGCATCAAACATCTTTTGGAACGCGGAGCAGATGTGAATTTTCGTGACAAGACAGGCCAGACTGCTTTGCATGCAAGCTCAAGCTATGGGGATAGAGAATGTGTTACGATCCTTATTAAGCATGGAGCCGATACATCGTGTCGTGATAAACGTGGAAATACAGCTTTACATCTCGCTGCTAAGCATGGAAATGACGAGTCCATCCTTGCACTTATTGAAGGAGGCGCCGACGTCGAATCGCGCGACAATCACGGGCAAACACCATTGCACCTTGCTTCATTTTGGGGTCATCTTACATGCATATCTCTCCTTTTAGATCGTGGAGCAAAGCTAAGAAGTGAAGACGATCATGGTAATAGTGCTTTGCACTTTGCAGCCCGAAATAACCAAGACGAAGCCTTACTAGCTCTCATTCACAATGGAGCCGATGTTAATTCTCAAAATAACGAACAGCAAACACCACTCCTTATAAGTGCATTGGAAGGACATGTGCCATGCACCGCCGGGCTTATAGAAGCTGGAGCGAAACTCGAAATTCTTAATGGAGATGGCTTGAATGCGCTTCACATAAGTGCCTCCCAGGGTCATCTAGTTTGCATTCTGTTGCTGCTGGAGGGAGGTGCTAATGTGAATTCCTGCGATAGGGAGGGTTTAACTGCACTGCATCATTCCTGTAAAAGAGGTTTTGAAGAATGTGTGTCTATCCTACTGGATAACGGAGCAGATATAGACCGTGGAGACAAGTTTGGGCTCACCGCTCTGAGTATAGCTGACTCCCGTGGTCACGTGGGTTGTGTTGATGTCTTGTTAAAGCAAGGTGCAACGGCAACACGGACAAATGGAAAAAGAGAGTTGCATTTTCGCAAAGACATGAATGTTGGTCATTCAGTGATTCGGGAAACGCTCCACCAACGCAAATGACAGCCACTAAGTCAACATAGTTCTGCTCAGTCAGGAAATTTCTTTGCAAGAGCACGTTAAAAATTATAAGTGCCAAAGAGTTTCTGTGGAACTAACGTAAATTTATGAAGGGTGAAAAACTATGTAATATATATTGCACATACACGTCCATATACACACACAATCCTCTACACATGTAGTATGTGTGATTTCCATTCTTGCCTTTCTTTATTGTTTTTGTCGTTAACTGGAATTTTGATAAGATTTCTAAAGTCAGTTAGTTATGTCTGGTATATTTCATAATGGCTATAATTACATAAACGAAATATAGCAAATATGAGAGACTGAACTCCAACCTGCAATCTCAGAATTATTTAGTTTAATAAAAGGATTTGTGAATAAATTTTGAATTGATCATGTAAAATAACATTTGAAAAGAAATACTTATTAAAAAGCAAAAAATTGTTTATTATCTCTAACATTAAATTCTCAAAATAAAATTTATATGAATTATTTAACAAGTGCATTGTATTATAAATTAGGAGTTTTTACTTTTTAATTTACATTTGTGTGAACCAATAAAGAACTATTTCGATTATCTTGGGTTTTTCTGTTTGCTATGCTCTCCATTTCCCTACGGTTACCCAGATAATCTACGTTCTATGGTAATTGTAAAACGATATTACTAACCTATTAGAATATACAGGATTTGTTGTGACGAAGGTGTTAGACGATTGCATTAGCATTAACCAGCAAGAAAGCTGTCAATAAAAAAATACACATGTATGTATATTGGAAAATGTTGGAATTCACTATAGAATTACGGTTGTATGAAATTTGGTTTTTATAACTATATTGTATGAAACATGCAGGTATTTGTCGATTGTGTGCTTCATGTGAATGACAAATGTGTTAATCGGGGCGATTAATTCTAGTTTTACATTCTTCTAAGTGTTCACTAGTGGCTTGTGGCCCACTAGCTATTATTAAGGGGCGGATTGTAATGAAGTGTCATTTTCTTTTTTTTCACTTTACAACAATGCCGTTTAGTGTAGAAATTAATTTTATATTATGACAAAAGGAAATGATCCTTTTTTATTAGTCATTTGTTTTGCATTTTTCGACGATTTCGACCAAAGTCATTTTTTACCTTTTTCTGTCATTTTTACTGCAGTTTCACAGATTGAATTGAATTTAATATAATTTTAATGGTAGTTGCTTCAAATAATGTTTACGAGATGCAACAAATGTTCTCCACAGAATTCCTGAATAGCCCATTCCATTTCTTCGCTCTGTAAATGCAATATCAGCCGTTGTGAATATGTAATGTAAGGTTCCTGTGACGCTTATCATCGCCAATCCCGCCGATTCTTGGATTCCTAAAGACCGATATTTTCTGGTAAAGAACAGCCTAAGTCAAAAGTTTGCAAGTTAAGTTCACTTGAACGAATGGAAGAAGCTGCGTTAGAATTAAAACAAAACTTCTGTCTTTAACTAAAACTTCATTTTAAGACTAAAGTCTCTTATTGCACTATCAATGTCCATGGTGTCTCTACCTCTTGCTCAATAGACAAGATAGCCAGATTGTTTAGTCTTAAAGTGTTCATCGTTGATCTTAAATAATTGTAATACATTTCAATTTTGAAAAATTCCTCTCTCAGTTGGCATTGCCTCTCTCAGTTGGCATTGCTTGTGGCAATTGTGAGGAGCATTTAGAGCATTACTGTAATATAGGGCAGAGTATCTTCCGGCTTGGATTTCACAATACATTTTGTTAATTAACACAGGTTCACATTAACTACTTTATTTTCGTTGCCTGTGGCAGCAATACATGGTCGCAGTGGAAGTCTTCCAGCTTGTCCTGCTCGTCAATTTCGGCAGATCCATAGTCTAGATTACTTTAGTATCGTCTGAATCTAGTAATATTGCGCATTATGGTCAGATTAAAAGACGTTAGTAATTGACAGTTGCGAATGGAATGAGCGACGTTGACAGGTTGCGTACCACTGAGCGCTTATTCCCGGGACACGAAACAAAAACAAAAAAACACTTGAAATAAATACTTATAAAAACAAATCATACACACATATTGTATGAATCAACAGCTTCAAAAGCTAAACTGTCAATCACCTACTTATTTTAATCGGTCCATAGATAAGCAAACATTATTATTTATAAAGAGAAATATTTTGAAAATATTATTATTATTACTATTTAATTGTTAATTATTATTTAAATTATGTTTTTCTTTCTGTGTTTTCTCAATATACTGTAGTATTTTTGGTCTTTGATTTTTTTAGAGAGAGAACATTTTTCATATCATTATTTATTATATAATACATAGCGCAACGTTTCGGAAATTATTTGTTTCCATCATCAGGAATAATTGAAATAAATAAATATAATATTTAAACAATGGCCAGTTATGAACAAAAGAATGTTTATGTACATAAGTCACGCGAAAATTGCAAAAATTCAAAATTTTTCGGCGTCTTCCTAGTAATACAGTCTATTCCTTAAAGATAGATCGTGAATAAGTTCATGTAGAATTTTTCTAAAATTTGAATACTTGTCGCGGAATTTTGCGTGAAAGTACGGTCGAGAAAGTACGTGCTGTTTTAGCACCACTAGATATTACATTTCCCTGTAGTGCTTGGTCGGATGCAGCCGTTGTCTGGAGGAGAATTCTAGCGATTCGCTACTGTGATCGGTATACCTTTGTGGTTTTCCTGGTCAGTTCTAGGTATATGCTAAATCAATATCTGAACAAAAAGGCCACTCGCTACTGTGATCTGAGTTCTAGGTATATGCTAAATTAATATCTGAACAAAAAGGCCACTCGCTACTGTGATCGGTATACCTTTGTGGTTTTCCTGGTCAGTTCTAGGTATATGCTAAATCAATATCTGAACAAAAAGGCCGCTCGCTTGCGGATTCGCAAAAGGCGGCAAAAGGATCGCTTGCGATGATTCCTTCCTCCTGCTTGCTCATACCCTTCCCCTTACACACGTACATACACGTGGGAGGCCAGTCAGGAGTATAAAGCTTATCCCGACTAGGGCAGTCCTGCTTGGGGTGATACCTGGGGGAAATGCGCAAACTGACCTGCAGGTCAGCACCGAATCTCGCGTTGCAGCAAGGCAGGAACATCAACTCCCGGCTATAGAATGCATAAAAGCAGACTACAGAAAGACGCAAATAGTCGTGCCATATTCTATCTTGAAGATAATACCCTCAGCTACCACGTTAGAAAAATCCAAGTATAATGACAAAAGTAGTTGGCACCAAATACCCTTGACTCGTAGTAGTTAATTTCTCTTTCTTCTGAGTCGGAGTTACCTTTTAGATTTTGTCCCTTTGTTTTTCCGCCTGTAATATATCGGCCTAATAGAGATATATAAAAGACCGAATAGAGCCTGTAACTACCGCTCTATAGAGACAATTCCCAGTGATGAGTTCCCTCGTGTTGGCGAAGCAAAATGTCTAGGTGGCCTTTAAGGTCCATGTCGGATTTGTACCATCACATATATTTTAGTAGTAGCACATGGTCCAAACTCGGTGACTTTATCATTGTCCTGGGATTGTTTATATGATATTTAACGTCAAAACCAAAAACTGTGTGACGTACTACCGGAAGAAGTGTATTTCTAAAATTTTGGGATTCCTGCCCAAATCCCTGTATAAGTTGAATCAGGATTACCGCTGGAAACAAGCCTATTGGTAAGAATTTAAAGAAAATATTCGCTCTCTTGAAATAAAAATTATTTGCGAAGGCAAATCAGCTACAGATTTTCGCTATTATCTCTCGTACCCTATGTGAAGGAAGCGATGAAGTATTGCGAGAACGTGGAGAAAAATTATTTGAATAATTATATTCTCCACTCAATTCTAGAATACGAGCCCAGGGGGTGAAGTTACGTTCATGTTCTAAAGCAAAACAAGGAGTCATCTCAGCATTCGATCAAAAGATCAGGGAAACTGGACGAAAATCTAATTGAGTGGGGGTCATTGACGAAGAAGCTGAAGTGAAATACGTATTTCAGACATATCTAGTCTCTTAAAATTATACAGACCAAAAGGTAACTAATACATTAAATAATTAAAATTTAATAGTTAAAGAGTTAAAATGAGTATTACGTTCCTTCTTGATCGCACTATAATCAGTAGTTATAAACAGTAAGATTTTATTCCTCGTGTTTTTAACAAGTTTTGTATTTTAACGTGAGCAACTCTTTCCACTCTACCCAGCGAAAAGAACATTCACTTTGGCGGTATTACACTAGGAACATTAGGTAAATTGCAGCAAAGTCACCCAACAAAATTAGTGCTCAAACAAATTTCCAGATTTCAACATTGAATAGCTTCCTTAATATTTGTGAGCTATAAGTGAAACTTGGCACATAAAAAATAAACATTTTATTGTTTCTGAACGAATGCTACATAAATTCATTTCTACATAAATTAGGTTTCACATTGAAGATTGTGTGTATAAGGTGTTTTGAAAATTGTTTTTCAAATCAGGACCTTCTAGAAATTATTCGAAGCTAGCTCTCCAGAAAGAATAGATATATTTTACCATAAAAACTGTTAAGAGGAGTGTGTGTGACGTACTATGAGGCGAAGTGTATTCGTGCTTGTTTTTTTATACTCTTGGGGGCTCTACCACTAACCATACACAAGTTGAATTATGAATACAAGTGGAATCGAGCGTTTGTGGCATGAATTGAAAAAATATTCGCTCCCACATAATAAGTTGTTGATGATTCAAGTTACTACTTGAATCATCAACAACTTATTATGTGGGAGCGTATTAAGTGACATTTGTTTTTGCGAATTGGAAAGTTTATGACACAAAACCGATAATCCGATTGTCGCAAACCTCCCAGCAATATAAAATCACTTTTACCGCGTGTTCTTCACTTTTTTAGACAGCCTTAGTTTTTGTCTTTTTGTTCTTTGATTCTGTTTGTCCTTTTATCATTTTGTCTTTTTGGCCCTTCCGGACAGGCGAAAGTATTTTGTTTTCTTTGATGCATTCACAGATTAATTAGAACGCTTGAGCATCATTTCACTTTTAGCATTAGTGTTAAAAACTGAACTTCAAGCACGCTAGGCATGCCCTGAAATAGCCGCTTTTAGTATTGGATATCTAAAACAACTATTTGAAATGGAAGAAAAGTACAGATTATATATATTATCCCACATCATGCCCTTCGTGAAGGAATCGACTTCGCGAGAACATGGAAAAATGTGGTTTGAATTAATATATTCCTTACTGAACTCTAGAAAAACGTGCACAGAGGGTGACGGTACAGTTATATTAAGCACAACAAGGGTCATCTCAACATTTGAACATAGGATTAGGGAGACTGGACGAGGAACCTGATCGAGATGGGATAATTGACCCAGAAGTTGAGATACAATAATTGTTACGGACTTATTTAATCTTTAAGAAATATACAGTCTAAATGACAACGAATACATTCAATGTCATTGTTAAAATCAGTATTACATTCCTGTTTGTGCTCGGTATAGTCTCTGATTATGCAGAATAAAGCTATGCAAATATTTTACTTGGCACTTAACTTTGTGAATAAACTTGTGACTTAAACTTGGCACTTAAACTTGTGAATAGATTTGAATCGTTTAATGTCATCTGACATCGTGTTGTAAAATAATATACAAGTTTTGTATGTGAATGTTGTGAAGTGAGCTGTTGAAACTGATATCTAAAGAATATAATTTCTATATCGAAAGTTGTAATGTTAGACATCTTTATTCTTTGAACATGTGTTCTCACCCTTGGGTAACTCATTTTTCACACATGCATACACACACACAACACTGATTCGGGTATCAAGAGGCACGGCAATTGTAGCCTAAAGGCTGACAAGAATCACATGGGAGGAATTTACTTATTCGTGAATTTTTTCTGCAATCAAACTCTTTAAGAGCTACAGGATGTGTTTTCCCGGAATATTATTCCGTATCTCAGACAGGAATGAATTTTCGGGAAGTATACACAACTGTTCATTTGAAACGGAAAACGGCATTGAAACAGATTTCGTTCGATAACTCTTAATTTGTTATTACGAAAACAGTATTAAACATCTGATATTGCACTATTTACAGTGTCTTTATTGCAAAGAATATTCGTATCTTCCCAGGGCCTTGGCGCCATTACTGACCGGGCTTCCCACTTGGTCACCCAAACAGCAATTCGAGTCGTCTCTAATTGTTCAACTTCCGTGACTTAACGGAGCGCAGTTAAGCAATTCGGCCTCTGACGCCGGCGTTAGGTGACAAAAAGCCCGTAACGCTCACAAAAGGAAAATGGGGAACGAAGGAACAGTACTATTGGTACGAAAGATTCTATTATTGTATCAATTTGTATAATTCTCTTAATTCCTCCCTGTGTGTATTATTCTCCTAATTCCTTTGTAGAAAGGTGCCCGCAATGAAGCATTCAATGAAATCATTTCGAGAAAGACGTGAGAATTTGACGTCGGGTTTTGCAAATTACAATCTGTGATAATTACGTTAAAATTACGGTTTGTGAATTACGTCGTGTCATTGAAAATATACTGAGTCGATGCATTTATTACCAATAAAGATAAATTTGGCAAGTTGTCGACGCCTTGCTGGAGAAAATAATTACATGGGGAAAGGCAATGATATTAGTGATCCACTAGTCATTCAAGTGACATGTTTTCTTATTTGCTTCTTTTTCAGATCTCTATTTGTTGGTGCCGAACATCATCACGTGTGCATCAGAAAGGGTTGGTACGGTACCAGTAGTTCTACCCTGAAATGTTAGGATGGAGAATTTATCTCCGTGACTCACTACAACGCGGTATCTTATTCTGCCCGGAATAAGCAAGGCAGTAATGAACTGCGTTTGGTGTCGAGGCGAAAACTATTGTCAAAAAAGTTCTAAAGAAAGTTAATCCGTTTTCACGATTTTGAATCTCAACCAGATGTTAAAAAGTGACGAAAATACTTTAAATGGGTTTTAAAATTTCTTATCATTTCTTGAAATACTTGACGTTAACACGAAAACATGCCACGTAAACATGTCACGAGAAGTGGACTGGAAAAGACGCTCCCTGGAGGAAATACAGATTTATGTGATGCAGCTGAAAATGGTTCTGATGAAAAAGTTCTCACTTTGCTATGGAAAGGAGCATCTCCCAATGCAACAGACTCTACCGGAAAAACTGCCCTCCATTTGGCGGCCATGCAAGGGTTTACGAGTATTGTACATAAGCTTCTTGATTATGAGGCTTCACCTTTCATTTGTGACAATTCGGGACACACGCCGCTAGATCTTGCGCTGGAGAGAAACCAACGAGAAGTTGTGAATCTTTTATGTTACACAATGAACAGTTCCCACATACGCAATACCTATTCGTGGTCCAGTGAACAAAATAGTTATTCAAAAGTTCAATATTGCAATGATAACTCTTTAATCAGTGCAGTGAGGAAACGTAAAGAAAAATTTGTGAGAGGAGCTATCGATGCAGGGAGTTCTTTGGAAGAGAAAGACTCGGAAGGAAATACTGCTCTTTGTGTAGCAGCTACAATGGGGTTACATAACATAGTTCATGTTTTATTGGATCACGGGGCATGTGTGAATGTAAAAAATCACTACGGCAGGACCGCTCTCCACATGGCTGCAATGAGAGGAGTCAAAAGAATTGTAGAAATTTTGTTAGTGAACAATGCTTCACCGTATGAACGAGACGCAAATGGGTTAACTCCTTTAGATCTAGCTTGTATTAATAATTGTAAAAAAGTCGAAAAGGTTCTTCAAAATAAGTTACATACTCTTATGAATGCAGTTAACAACGGTGAGTGTGCTGATGTTGAAAAACCCCGCCTGCACCTTTCAGAGAACGAACAATGCTTGGACTCTCTAGGACAGGCCGTCAGAAGTAATGGTTGTTCGTTGGAGAAAAGAAACCCTGATCCGCAGAGAAAAGCGGTAGAGATAATTCTGCCTCCCACAGAACCTCCCCAATCGCAGGATCGTGAAGAACCCATTAATATCGAAGATTTCAATAGATTTCGTAAGATTGCATATGTGAAGAAACAGACAGCACTGATTATTACAGCACAACATCGCGCTAGGAAGCGACGTTTTCGCCTACTTCAAGAACGCAGAAATTATCATGCTGCGAAGAATTACAAGATCCTTTTGAAAAAATACCGAGAAAGAAAAAAAATACATCGCGATAGAATCAGACAAAGGGCAGGCATGATAAAACGCATGACTATAGTGCAACCGACGCATCAAAACACCATTCAGCGTAAGATTGAGCATGCTGTGGATAGAGCAATTAAAAGTGGTGGAAGACGCGCTGCCTATAACGCTAAAAAGCGGGCCGCGCAATTCGAGGCGCTTCTTGTAGCTTCCTTGGAAAAGAAGCGCCAAGTACGCATGATCACACGAACAAAGAAGAAGAAGAAAGAGAAGAAGAAGAAGAAAACGATGGTGCAGGCTTCAGTTAGAAATTTTCCATCCATGACCGAGCAATCTTACGGAAAGCCCAGCGTTGGACCAGTTCCTAAACAAAAACTAGCAAACTCTACAGCCGCGGTAAAGGCACACACAACAAAGAAGAATAAGAAGACGCGGAGCATGAAATCAAGTACACTAGGCTCGAATTCGACGTTTGTACATAAACCAGTGGTGTCTCTAGAATGTAAGGAGGCAGGTGTATCAGGGAAGGGAACAAAAACTGTTACCTATGCCTCCCTGTTCCCTAAGTCATGTGTCGAGGAATTACCAACATTTGAACAGGTGAAATCGGAAATGATAAGACAAAAAAAAGAGAATCCTATGATGCCTACGTCGGTGAAAGATAAATATGAAGATGGAACTATTATGAAGATTCTTATCGAAGATTTATTATCAGCTGCCAGAGAAAGAAAATACTGTAAAATTTACTGGAAATCTTTGAAAAAATACAAGAAAGAACGAAAACATTCCGATAAACAAATAGCGGCAGATTATGGGCTTCCAAATGTGCAGAGGATAACTGATAAAAACGTGACTGATTTAGATCTCTCTGGTTCTTCCGGTGGTAAAGAAAATGTCCCAGAGTATTTTGAACAAGATCCTGGCGTGGCATGCATTGACCAAAATGACTCAATGTTAGAAAATGTCAAGAATCCTACTAAGAAAGAACGAGAATGCGCTGACAAACAAAAAGAGTTGAGTTACTGGATTCCAAATGTACAGAAAAGTACTGATAAAGTCTTGACCGATTTCGATATCTCTGGCCCTAGTGGAGGTGCAGAAAATGTTCCAAATGTTTTGGGACAAGATGCTGGCACGGCATGCATTAACCGTAATGTCTCCATGTCAAAACGGATAATGAAAGCTCCGAAGGAAAAGAAAGTAAAACCTATGGGCAAGAAAGAAACGCGAGCATGTGCAAAAGATAAGAATAATTGTACAAATATCCCAACAAAAATTCATCTAGATGCATCTGAAAGCGCTATCGAAGATGTCTCTGTGCAGTTGAATGGTAATATAGATGAGTCAGCCTTTGACAAAAATGGCGCTACCCCAATTCACATTGCTGCTCGAAAGAAAAATGGAAAAGATTTGGCTCTTATCCTGAAAGCCGGTGCCAGCGCAGATATACGAGACAAAGACGGGCGCACTCCATTGCACGAAGCTGCTTTAAGGGGACATTCGCAAAACATTCGTATGCTGTTACAGTTTGGAGCAAGCATTGACGTCAAAGAGAATAAGTTTGGATCTTCGCCACTCCATGTGGCATCTTTGCGATGTCAAAACGAGTGTGTAAAAACTCTCGTTGAAGGAGGCGCGGACATGTTGATCATGGATGCCCGCGGGCAAACTCCATTACATGTTAGTGCATGGAATGGTCACGCGGCATGTATTGATACTCTTATTAGTTTGGGTACACCAGTTGATACTCCATGCATCGATGGGTCCAAAACAGCTCTTCACCTTGCCACCACGAAAGGCCACTTGGAATGTATTTCGCTCCTTCTTAAGAAAGGAGCTGCAGTTGACAGTGTTGACAGAGCGAAAGGATCGGTCGTGCACATAGCTACTAGAGAAAGACAAGCAGATTGTTTGCGCTTTTTGCTGCAAAACGGAGCAAGTGTCAATTTAAAAAGCGGCAATACTGGCTCTGCTTTGCACGTAGCTGCTATCGACGGAAGTGAGGAATGCATATCCATTTTGCTTGGAAGCGGCGCGAGAGTGGACTCTCGAGGGAGACACTTTCGAACTCCCCTCCACGTTGCTGCTGAAAGAGGACATCACAGATGCGTAAAGTTGCTCTTAGACGGCGGGGCGAGCGTACAATCTGCAGATAATTTCATGAACACACCCCTCCATTTAGCTGCCATGGGCAATCATGCAGAAGCCGTCCGTCTGCTTGTGGATGCTGGCGCCAGCTGCTCAGCCAAGAACAACCAGAGAAAGACGCCTCTGGATGTGGCCGGTGGAGATCTCGTGCGCTCTCTTCTTGTGTGATATTTTGAATGTGTTTGTTCATTGGGAGGTAGATGTTTAATTTAAGCTGACATGATCTTTCGCTGTTAAAAGTACGCAATTTTAAGCACAATTGGCTGTTGAACCGATTAAGGATTTATTTTTGTTATTGATATTCACATCACTAGTATTGAATAATTTGTATTTGTAAGTTTGAACTCTGCCTTTTCTTTCCTCGCATTCACTCTGAAAAACAATTATTTCTGTTATATAGTAACTTATTCTTTCTAATTTTTCCTACCTTCTATTTCGTGTCATCAGAGATAAATGTACTTACGTGTGTACCATGTAAAAACTGATACCGCGATGAAAGAATGCCTTCTCCACTCAAGATATCGGTCATGTGTGCTGCTGCCGCAGAAGTGTGACATAAATTGCTCACCTCACTCGACGTTTAAGGCTCAAGCTACTGTCAATAGGAAGGAAGTACTTCACACCAAACTCTATGGTCAATTTCAAGCTCCTGGAGAAAGGAACGTTCATGCGTCACTGAGCTGATGCTCCAACTACCTACAAGACATTATTGGTGGATTTTTTTAATCAACATGTTAAGGATGATCCGTGATCCCTCTGGAAAGAATTTCAGTAGGTTCTTGTGATAGAGCTGTGGCATTGTTGGAGTGAGAAGCATTTCGGGGAAGGGGTGAGGAAACATCCGTTTTGAAGAGTGGTGCCACTAATGTTTAATGGACAGTACGCCAGGGCGGCACATTCAAAATTATTGGAAAAAAAAGAAAAAAATGCTCATATCATTTAAAAATTGCTATTGATGAGAGGTTTTAGGTCAAAGCTTGTGAATTTACATTCGAACTCTAATAACTTGCAGTTCAGTTACAATCATAATTAAACTCGTATAAAACATTGTTAGTTATAATAAAGCTGTTATTTACTAAGTAAGCAGGGAAGGGAAAATGTCAGTGTAGAAATATTACTAAATGTTGTAGATTACTGAAATAGAAGTAACAATACTACGTATCATTAGAAGTATGCCTTCGGAATTTGACATTGTTCTTTTAAAATAAATTAACTTGTTCCAAATTAAGTAAGTTCTAACTAATATTCCAGTGATGTTATTCTTAATATTCTTAACATGTGTAATAAATGCTCTGATTTCTCTGCTGAATTTCATGTCTATTCGCTTTTCGTCCATGTGATTTCACTTGTATAAAATTGATAAGAGTCACAATTTCTTTACCCATGACCGAAATAACTGTAAAATGTTGTCCTTTTGAAAATTAAACTAATTTGAAAATAAATTTGTTGCAAATAATATATAATGTAGTTTTATTTCTCATACATTATTTCAGTGAATATATGGTACTTTTAATTTCAGAAATGATATTTTAATGAATATATTGAGATATACAAAATATATAAAATAGCTTCGCGTATCTCTCACATCATCTGGGATCCCACTTATTTCTGGAGGTATCCTAATCCTTCGAAACGGATCATTTTTTTCTTTCCTACCCATGTGGACCTCTATAGGCGTGCTTCGCGTGCTCCCATGCGGAACATTATTCAAAACGTAGTTCAATACTGGAACGGCCTCCATCCATCGGTTATGGCTTTCCGAAATGTAGACTCTAAATAAGCGTGAGATCTCCTTCATAATTCTTTCGCTGGGATTAGCTTGAGGATTCCGTACCGTCGTGTAACATATTTGGATACCAATTCTTCCCATATCTTGTTCCCATTTTCCAATATTTAATTTTAAATTATACTTCCGAAAGATTTCGAATAGTTTTTTCAACTTCTTTAAATGTTCAAACATATTGGTAGAGAATAACACAATATCGTCGACGTACATGAGAGTAGTTTCCTTTAGCTCATCTGGTATTACATCGTCCAAATAACTGATTAAAGCTGCACCACTATTCTTTAATCCAAAGGCCATCCTCTGAAAACTATACGTATTGCCTTCAAATGAAAAACTGACAAATTTTTGCGATTCTGGGTGTAGTCCAATTTGCCAGTACGACGCAGTAAAATCCAGTCCCGTGAATATCCGAGCTCCTTTTACCTTCCACATCATTTCATCTAATTTCGGCGGTTTTTCATGACGAGCGATGGTCTTGCTATTAAGTTTCCTAGCATCCACACAAAATCTGATCTTATTGTCTTTCTTACGAACTATCACTATTGGGCTTACATACGGTGTCATCGATTTTTTTATTATACCATCCTCAAGCATCGTGTTTATTTGTTTACGTACTTCGCTTTTATATACATGGGGGATTGGATATTGTTTCAGATTAAAAGGTTCCTCATCCATCAATTCAATTTTAAATTGATATCCCTTTACCGGCTCCCTTGAACTTCCAAAAACATCTTTATATTCATTGACTAACATTTCAATAGCTTCACTAGCATCTATTCCGTTTTCGTCGGCCGCGCCCTCTGCTGCCGCGTGGATCTGGTCCCTGGTCTCTTCAATTTGTTCCGCAATATCGCAAATACACATATCTTCGCCCTCCTGGTCTTTGATCCCTAAACAATTTTGTTGCCCTTTGTCACCTCGTAACAATATACTCCTGTTACCTATGTCGACCTTGGCGTCATACATTTTTAGGCCATCAATCCCCAAAATAATTGGACGAATCAAATTCTTCACTACAATTGCCGGAAACTGAATTGTCATCCCTTGGACTTCCACTTCCACCCAAATTTGCCGACTTCTCGTTTCGATGCGCCTTCCATTAGCTGTCCGAATATCCAAACTCCTAGTGGGTAGCTCCTCAATTTTATTTCCCTTTTCTTTAACTGCTCATATAATTTTTCCGACACTGCACAAACATTAGCACCTGTGTCAATTAAAATGTCTACAGGTATATTCCGAAATATCCCCTTCAAAATTAAACACGTTCTATTCTCCGCCCGTTCGTCCGTATCTTCCCTTAATAAATCTTCCGCCGATACCTCAATGCTATTCAACTCCTTAAGAACCATCACGCCCTCATTATCATCGTTCGAAGTATCCCGCCCATTTACTTCGAACACTGGGAGTTTTCCTGTTCAATCGCATTAATTTCCACATGTTCCCGTTTATTGTCCTCTTTGAACCTCCGCGGATACCCGTTTCCTGTCTTTTTATTTTCCATTTTAGTACTATTTCCCCTGTCATCCTTTCTTTCTGAGCTATAATTTCCTTGGCGGTTGTAATTATTCATTGTTTTTCCCGTTCCATTGTTATTCTCGTTCCTGCTTTCATTATATTGATACCAGATACTACGATCATAATCACTATTCAATGTCTGGTCGAATCGACTTAAACGTTCGACTAGATCCTCAGAATCAATAGGCATGGAGTTCCACAATAAATTTTGGATATTTACAGGCAACTGACGAATAATAATTCTAATTAACTCATTGCTATCCATTCTGTCTTCGCATGCCTTGAATGCTGCTATTTTACGTGTTGCGAAGTCACACATATTCTCGGCTCCACCCTTCTTATACCTTTCACTCATTAATTTGTATTTTAGATCAAACTTGTGGCTTTCGTTCCAATATCTTTTTAAGAATTTATCCTTCCATTCCTTATAATTAGTCGGTTCCGGTACTAAAGAGGTCAACCAATGATGTGCCTTGGACGACATGGCTTGTTCTACTATATGCAATTTTAATCGTTCGGGGATATTATTTATCATAAAATAATTCTCTAATTTTGAAATAAACGACCACGGTTGTTCTTTCACATCACCATGAAATTTTAGGTGGCTTGGTATTACAAGCGCCGATGCATTCATTGCTATATTTCCCTGCGAGCGTATGAATTCGTTTTCTAACTGTTCAATCTTGTCCTTAATGTCCGACATATATTTCCCAGATTCAGATTCTTGCACCATTTTAATGTTTCTAAGTCCCTCCTGTATTCGTTTTTCTAATTTACTATCCAAATAAACTAATTTAGCTTCTATTTTTTCAATTTTTTCGCCATGTTGAAGCGACATTGCGTTTAAATCATCTACACGCGATTCGACGATTGTCAACTTTTCGCATTGTTGGTCATGTAAATGTCCCAATGTCACAATGCTCTCCTGTAAATTATTAACTTTGGACTTAATTTTGTCGCCAAATTCTTTTAATTCCCTCTGCATTTCGTTGACTTGATTATTAAAAGACTCAATTTTACAATGAATAATGTTGAATTCAGCCGATGTATCCACCCGTAATTGCACTATTTCCTCGTGTATTTCCCGACGAAAATTCTTCAATTCTAATGACATTTTCGATGTCATTCCTTCCAATTTAGCGTTATTTTTTTCAAATTTAGTATTCATATCTGAAGTAATTCCCTCTAATTTAGTATTATTATGCTCAAGTTTTGCGTTCATTTCTGCTAAGATTTTAAGAATTAAATTATTGGGGTCCATATTTCCTAACGGTGCAGCCATTATTTCCTTTTCTTGTGGTTCAATCTCAATAGTTTCACGCGAGATTTCTCCCTCGGGGTTAGTATTAGCAGACGCCATATCATCTACATTAACATTCTCCATACGCAATTTTTTGCTCCTAGTATCCATTTTGAATTCTAATACAAATTAAAATCTCTCTTTTAAATTATTTTAAAATCACACCAATGAAATGGTCTTGGCTCTTTCTTATAATTAACAATTAATTTCAAATGTCAATCCATAAATTTCAGATTCCCTTTGGATCACTTTATTATAATTTATAAGACTAATTTTATCCGTGTCACCAATTGTTATAAATTATAACAAATTATGCATCACGTTGGCGCGCCATTTTGAGATATACAAAATTTTCTCTCTACTTTAATATCTTGCAAAGATCTTAACGTCCGGCTTGCTGGGTCAATGGGTCACGATATATTATAATCCTTATTACCTTTATAATGGATTATAGGATCCGCAGACTATACAGCGCTGCTGGGAATCTGAAATAGAATGATTCTAATTCCTAGTTCATTACTGTTTGGATTGACTAAATGAAAGATCACTTTCTTTTCTAAAGAACAAAATTTAACAAAGTTTATTGTTACCTTTTTGCAAACAATATAGTGAATTTAATAAATGATTTTGATGTTAGGCCTTTTATTAAGATATCTTTGAATTTAGAGTTTTATACCGCGGTTAACTTATCTATTCTTCGTTGATGTCCCTCGAAGACTTCTCAGTCGAAATATCTTGCGAGCTTGCCGTAGTCCAAAGTTCCAAGAAATCCTCTTCTGCTCCTATCCAAGATGGTGTCAAACTATCAAAATTATCAGTCCCGATTACGTCCTATGACATAGTTCCGAAACCTATAACTCGATTACCACTCCCGACAAAGTCCCAATTTATGCGTCAATATTACTTCCACATACAATATCTGCAATATCATTTACTGTCCTTAAACTTTCACGATCTGAAAAACCCGACTCTGACTATCTGCATTACACTCGCTCCCTCTCACAACCTACGATCTGTTCAGACACGCGATGCCGGTCAGAATGAAATCTTCCTGCATGATTCACCCCTCGAAGCTTCGTATTAAACTACCTTCTTTTTTTTCATAACATTTGACCGCCCTTCTCTCACCCAGCCAATCCATGCGTTCGTTATATTTTGATGTAGCTGACCTTTCGATCGTCTAAACTTCTTAATGCATATTCCACCATATTGTCTTCAAATAAATGTTAGTTTATATTCATGTGACATATCGGTATGTCACAATATTTATTTTGGTACGAATTTAAGTTTTTACAAACAATATTTATCGTCGCATCAACATTGAGGTTATTAGCGACTATTAAGTTACAGATACATTTTAATACTACATGTACTATAATTAAGTACAATATCAACAATACAATTAAACAACACCATAATTCTACTGGATACAATATTAAATCATTACAATGAATACATAGTATAAATTATATTTACAAGTGACAATGGTGTCAAATATCCCAAAAAATATTTGTGGCTTTACTGAAGTTAATTAGGTTATTTTGGTCTTCAGTGAAATACAGTAATGCTTCATGATTATATCCAAATAACTGCCTTAGATGATTGAATTATGGACAAACCTCAAAGATGTGATCTAGATTTAGTTGGACTTCGCACAGTTCGCACGTGGGGGAATTGATTTTTGTATTAAGTAAATATGGCTTAACTTGGCGTGTCCAGATTTTATTCTTGAGAGGACTACTTGTTTCCTGAGTCTCATTTTCTTACTGGTGATTACTGAGTAAATTGTATTCATAGTTTTGTGTATAAGGTAAATTTGTTATTTGTACAGTCATTATTCCATTTATTTTGCATTTATTTACCAATGTATTTCAAAAATCATGTAGTACATACTATGCTGTGTACATTGGTAGTCACTTGTAAGTCAATAGAAGCGACTAACGTGTTTACTTGTTAACAGAGATTAGATTTTGTTAGGGATCCATGCTTAGGCTAAATTTATTCCTGCTTCGTAAATCTGGGCATAAGTTTCCATAAGTACAGTATTAATTTCAGTTTTTGTTCTGTTGTACCAGTTAATGGATGATAGTGAGCTTAAAAGGACATTGAAGGTGGATAAATTAAAGAAATGACAATGAGGCATATGACGTTGCAGTGTTGAATTTGACAAACTCTTTAAGAAGGTACTTACTAATTTTATCGGGCATGTAGTCTGTTCGTGCGTCACTGGTTATGCTGTTCAGTGTGACTATACTGTAGTTGCAGTAGTTCGTGTCAATAAACTTTGAGAATTTGTCGAGCCATTCATCAGTTAGTAGTGTTTGATTCTGATACTTAATGTTAAGTCAGTTTTGAGTTTTGGAATAATCCATGATTGAACTGAAGAAGATGTTTTTCAATGTAGTTGAATTTGATATCGAATTTGTTGTTTTTTTTACTCTCGCGTAGAATGACTTGTGGATAGCATGTTCTTAACATACAAAATGTAATTGGGGAAATACATCGTTAAATATAATTGGATTCTTTGATGAAGCCTCTTTGGCTGCATACCTAATGCTCAGCAGTTGTATACGAAATTTTAGAGATGGTTCGTGAGCCTCTATTGATATGCTTCCAATAGGACTTGTATATAAACATCCCGTACATACTCGTATTCTAAGCCAGTGACGTTCCGTAAATGGATGTAGATGATGTGTTACATACCGTGACCATATCAGCTATATTAATTTTAAATTAATTGCAATTTATTTTCTTTGTGTATTACGTTTTGTTCCTTTCACGTTTCATACATCGTGCCGTTGAGGATTCGATTTTTCACTAGGATGATCGACTCGCTCTGAAATGTCGCTTCGGCCATCGTGGCCACCATGGAGGTTATAATATTACCTCCTTATATTATGACCAACTTTGTGGCCTCGCCTACGCTGTGACTCAGATGTACAGTGCTTCATTACATCCATATACTAGCGCGGTGTAAGAAATAATCTTACACCGTGAGTACTAGTCTGGTAATGAACGATTCTTTTCGAAACCAACGGATTGTGCCCGCCGTCGATGTGTCACTCTACGGGTTCACTCTTCGGGTCGATGTGTTCACTCAACGGGCATATATTGCATTATGCCAGTGAGCTCTTAGAAAATCTACAAATTTGAATTTCTGACGTACACCTGCCAAGAAAAATTGTAATATTGGACAGGAAATATGTTTAGGAAATGAAACAATTAATATCAATTTTTTAAATCGCTTTTATTGCTTTATAGTAAAAAAACAGAACTAGTCTCAAGTCTGTATTCACATTTATGAGGGGGATAAAATCTACATTTAAATAACCAGAAGCAAGCCCGGATGTTAGGCAAAATGTCTTTTTATAATTGTAATGATTTTATGACTTTTAACAATAGGAATCACTTAATTGTACTTGTGGACTTGTTTTAGTTGATTTTCATTTTGCCTTTTTTTTTGCCTATTTTAGCTTCTAATGCCTATTTTTGGCATTTTGTCTTTTTTGTTCCTTTTCTCCCAAGTTGTGGCCTTTTCTGGCTTTTTTGTTATTTTGCCTTTTCCCGCCTTATCCCAATCTCTATCAAATTGGAAAAATACCTGCTATCCTGGACAACATGAAGGCACTGGAATATTAGGCTTTAATGTTGTTTCATGAAAGGCTTGGAATACATGGATACCGATTTTAGCTGGTTCAGGGCATCACCAGTTTGCGTCACGATCCACGTGACCACAGCACGGGCACTTCGTTTGAAAACCCAGACCAGACGCTGGCCGCTATGTTGCATGGAGAGCGAGAAGTGTTCAGAAACATTTTGAAAGTGCTACAGAGTTTTCAACAGTAACCAACCAAACCTAACACGAAGGTGTACAAGATGTAATATTTAAAGGAAATGCTTTATAAATATGTTTCAATGTCTTGTAACGAGATAATAATTTTGTTATCTGCCTGGATTTAAAATTCCCGCTAATATTGTGACGCAAACTGATATCTGAAGCTCATTGGTTGAGGTCACATACGATGCGCCAGAGCCCTCCCCCCCTTTGGTTACACTCAATACGGATCCTTCAGGAATACCATTTTCTAGATTTCTGATCGTAGGTAGGTGATTATTAACTCTCACTTGAATTCTGCGATCAAGAGGGTTATTTTAGAAATTTAAACATATTTCCTGTAATTCCTATTTCATGTAATTTGGTCAAAATGCGATGAGTCCACACCATGTAAGCCTTTTCAATATCAAGATTGTTTACTAGTGCTTCTTGAATATAATTTTCTGTGCTGATAACATGGGAGATTGTGGGATGGCCAGGACGAAATCCAAACTGATTATCTTTAATACTTTTCTGGTAATCTAAGAGCCATCTCATTCTCTTGTTAACAACTTTTTCGAAACTTTTACACATGTTCCATGTTCGTGAAATGTCTGTAACTGCCACATTTTAAGTTTTGTTTGTTGAAATGTTTTCCATTTATTTTACCAAGATTATAATACTTGTCACATTTAATTAAAATGATTATTCATGATTCCATACATTAACTCACCATTCCTGCACCCGTATTTCCACTCGGGCATACCGTACTAGCAGGACTGATTGCCTTCTGGGTGAAGCCGGGGATCCTTCTCTAAAACGAAGGCAAATCCTGGTACCATCTTATGCTGCTACAGTTTGGAGCATCCATTCTGCCGAACTGTAATACTATAATCCGACCTAGATATCGTATCTCAAATGTTATCAAACATCGCTTTCCCAGCCTTCTGGTATTCGATTTCTAAATCTATTGTGAGATCTTAATATCTTCCTTACTATCCCCTTAAAACTCCCAAGCAATTTCATTCACCCTTGGAAACTCCATCCCATTATTGAATTCAGATTCTCCATCTCAAACAAACTATACCATGGTATACTTACGCCATTAACTATACTGCTTTGCACGTTGTGAAGGCACAATGGGTCTTATGGAAAATCCGTGCGTTGTTGCCGATGTGGCATTCGCATGCCCGCTCGCTCCAGAATCGTGAAAATCACGGTTACCTTTCTCAATATATGCATCTACTGAAAAAAGTTTATTCGCACTCTTAATATTATTATTATTATTATTATTATTATTATTATTATTATTATTATTATTATTATCTCTATATTTAAAAAAATAAGGTATTCTGCCATGGCTTCGTTTAGAGCTTCTACTGAACCGATTGTAGTATTTTTTCCTTTAAATGAAAGAAAGTGATCCCTAGATGTGTTATCAGATATTGTTTGTGTTGATTCACTAACATATACGGTGTAAATTAATTAATTAAATCATTCTTTAATAGTACGCTTATCAGGAGTCAATTGTTTTCTTCCAAAGGGTGGCTGTTTCAAAATCGACTATATGAAACGCTAGATGTGAGTCCACATTGCTTCATGGTGGCGCTGCTTGATGTTTTGTTTTGATTGTTGAGATTTGTTTACAATTCGTCACGGTTTTGTTTCAGTGTAATAATTGCATTGTGGCGTTGACAGTTTGCATGTATTTGCTTTTGTGATGTATTTTATAGAGAACATTCGGACAGTGGGTTTTGCTCGGTTGTACTGAAGTAGTGAAGTTGTTCACAGGTTATGTCGAATTCCGAATCGTTGCCCACGCGCCCCAATAGACGCAAACGTACATTAACTGGACGCAGAGAATGAGAAAGTCAGCGCAGAAAATGTCAGTTTTGTTCTGCTTTGTATTTCTCATGCGAGAGAAATTCTGCAAACGTGTTTACTTTGTGTTGCTTAAATCGGAAAATAAGATTACCTTCGAGCAATATGCCAGAAGTAATCAAATTTGTTGATAGATGATGATACATCAAAAAACTTTAGAAATAATATCCGTCAGTATAATAGTGCTCTTTCTTTTGTGTCATTTCGTGTATTATTGGAATATTTGGGCCATTTTGCATTGCCACCTGGTCATGGACCATACGTGTTCAAAATTTTGGGAACTACACATCACAGAATATTTTCGTTATAACCTGAAGATCCAAACAATACAACATATTATGAACATTAGTCTGGGCACAGTATTTTACATTTATCTCAGATCTCACCGTCAAATTTTGACGGGTTCTCACTAGTTACTATTATTATTATTATTATTATTATTATTATTATTGTTGCCGTAATGTATCTATTAGCGTAAATATCTAATACACAGGGACCCTTTAAATGTATTCTCGTATAAAATGAAAAAAAAAGTTTGTTGATTGTGCCGTTAAGTGTTGATTCATTAATTTACGCAATAAACGAAACACTATGGCCAACATTTATCCAACTTTCATCTAAGTGCATTATTTGCCTTTTCTCATTTCTAAACTGCCGCATTTCTCATAGCTAAGATTATCGGCACATTATTATATCATATGTTACTATCTTTTTTTTCTCGCTTTTCAAATTCTAATCCCATTTCTATCAATAAGCGATAAAATTAAGAATATTTGAAATTTGGTTCATGTTCATCATTAACATATTTTATTACACACACGATTATTGCAGGAACATTGTAAAACAGAAACGAATGAAATTTGAAACGGACCATTTGTACAAAATCGTCGTACTTCATTTCCCTACTGATTTTATACTTCATCCCAGTTAATTTATGCTTAAATGGGAAGCAAGAATGTAGTAGGAAATATCGCTATCAACCTTAACTGAGAGTTACTAAAAGGTAACGCTTCATGTATACTATCACTAACAACTTTGTAAAGATACACTTGTCAGACACCGAAGTTTTATCGTTGATAGTAACATGACATTGATTAATGGATGAGACCCGTTCATTAAGTAGGTGGTAGATACATATTCCGCATACAGTAGAGTTGCGGTAATCCAATCCTTGTGGCCCAATGTGCGCCAAGTCACTAAACAAGCGTCGGTTATCAAGAGCTGGCTGGTAACACCACGTTGGAGATCACGTGTGCGGCGGCCGGTGCTGTCAGTATCTGTCTCGTGAGCGATTCGCGCTCATGTATGTATTTGTAATTGTAAGAGTATCTGCATTTTAAACTTGTCTTCCTTACACATTGTGGTTGAAAATTGCGATGTGTATTTTCCTTTTTCTCGTGTAATACGAGGTACCCCGGATTACACGCCCCAGTTACCTCGGATTATCGCGACTCTTTCTTACATCGTTTATAGTTTTATAGAAGAAGGTATGGAGGAACACAAAATTGGAGGAGAAACTTGTGTGGCTCAAACTACAGTAAGTACATGCGAAACTGGACACCTCTGGACTCTGATGGCCAGAATGGATACTTCATGAACGTTGCGGCAACTGGCACAGGTGCACGGTGCCATCTACTTTTTGAACTTCCAAGGCGGCGACATGGAAGATAATATACCCCCATGTTACAATTTGAATGTAGATAACCCCTAAAATATTACGTATTCTGTTATTTGCGCGCCTGTTTGAAAATTGTGCTAGTGAAACAACAGCAGATACTTTCTTGCCCTAGACCCATAAACATTGAAACCAAGGGTATTTAGTGCAACCCTTCCATACTTTGAGAAGCCCAAACTTTATCTTGGTCACAAAGTTCTAATTTAAAATAAACGAAATATAATATTCCAGTGCAGGTTTTTTATCATGAATTCTTCACATATGAAACAGAAACTGTAAGTTTATTCCGTTCTTAGAGGCATTGCACTAATTTGGACACAGGCAATAGACACACAGATACAGCTGGATGAACACTGACAATAGACACAGACAATAGCTGGATGAACACTACAATGAGATAAAAGATCAAGAAACCGTTTATGTATGCATGAACATGTGCGTGTAGGCCTTAGCAAGCACACTCAACAATGCAGTAATCCCCATCAGTATCAATTCATATGTAATTTTCATGCTTTCGGGAGCACTGGCAGTGAATATAAATTAGTTTTTCCATGTTCATTCTTTTTCCTATGTGTGATGAATTTGAAATTCAGCGATATCCAGCTAGCTGTTTGCCCAAGTTACATTTCCATGGTGAAAAACCTGACGTCCCAGGAAGAAACGTTGCTTTTTGTTTTTTATTGCAGACCTAAGTTATCGTCACTGTGCGTCTTCAACGCAATCCAGGCGAGGAAAGTCACAAGTCAGGCAAAAACGTATTGTCGGAATGGATGCGATCATGGTGGATGATAATTATTTCATTTACCATGAGCGCCGTGAATGTATCTATGAAGAGTTTCCGGAGTAATTAGGATGATGAGTGTGACTTTATGCTCTTGCAAATTGCATTGGCTTTTCCCAACGAAAACACTTGAAGTTCTATGGATCTTGCAGTAATCTACAGTAGTGTTGTTCACAGAACTCATTGTGATCGTGGTAGCTCGCGACCTTCCACGACTGCCTCTCATGTTTATTGTGATGAATATGTTATATATCCCATTTGCTAAACCTCGTTTGGCTGCCAATTTTATGTGATGATCCTTTGCCATACATATTGTAAACAGGACAGAGGAGAAGCTCGTAAGGTTGGGCGCATTGTACATTTGTAAATTTTCTCCTCATATATAAACATACTCGACGTTTACTGGTGCTAACTTGAAACAAGCCCCGTCTTTCTATTTAAAAGCAAACCCCACTTGGAGGGACATTTTGAAACATAATTATTACTGATATATGTAATTTGGACGCCAGGAAAAGATTTCACTTGAAACCTAATGATTCCTACGTAATTTAAATATCTCTCCTTCCAAAATTATGTTGTGCTAGTTCAGTTAATTGGGGTTCGAAGTTCATAATTTTTATTCATCAGTCAACTATGAATAATAAAGTGGCGATAAAGAGATTGTAGAGCTCAAGGAAACGTGATTATATTATATGACTCCCCCATGTCATATGCAGTTTTACTTTCTCGCCTTAAGAAGGTACTTCTGAAGAGGAGAAAGTTATGCAATGCTGTGGGAAAAGCGGCGAATTTTCGGCAGAAAAACTCTGTATTTCCTGGGCCCTGGTAACGAAAAAATCGAGAAATCCAATTGCTAAATTTAGAAAAAAGTCCTCTTAACATATGGTGTAGCCAGAATACGTGTTTTGTGGATCCTGATATCGAAAAATCGCTTGACGATAGAACATGTCTGTTTGTGAAGAACGCTAGCGGCTAAATCGTTCAGTCGATTTTCTCCAATTGATCTGACTTATGTCATGGTCATTTTCAAAATAAAAAAAAAAGTCTCCATCGTTTCTGATATATTTTATTTTTGGATAGTGTGAAGGACGTTTAAGAGAATGGTGCACGTCTCATGTTGGTTGAAAACTCTGATTTTGCGTAAATTACATTTTTTATGTGTTCATACAAAACATCGAAAAATAATGTCCTATTCCATTTTTTAAACATTAGTATTTTTTACGAAATTCTGTGTCAAAAATTGGTAATTTTCATTTCATTTAATACATATTTCTTAAAAACAGCACATTTTTAAAATTTAATTTGGATATTAAATACTGTAAAGTAGGCTCAAGAGAATGGTGCGGGTCTCATGTTCGTTCAAATGTTTGATTTTTCGAAGAAAAAAAAATTGGGGTGTCTTCTTACCACAAAAATTTTAAGATACATATTTCACTTTCTCGCTACTGCGGTAGAGAGAAAGTTACGTAATGCTGCGGGGGAAAACGGAATTTTCGGAAGAAAAAAAATTATTACATGCCCTGGCAACGAAAAAGTGGAGAAATCCAGATGATAAATGCAGAAAAAACCTGTAGCACATAGTGTAGCCAGAATCTGTTTTGTGAGTCCTTGATACTGTGACCATTCAAATATTCGAGAGGAGGTAGGGGGGGGGGTCTCCCTACCGTCCGTGACGTCACGGGGGCAGGAGGGAGGCGAGAGATTTTTGTCGTTGGTCAGACGTCGTGGAGTGAGGTTATCTTGAGAAAAGAGGTATTTGTACTATACATTTTGTTTATACCATGGTGGAAATAATTTCACCATGGTTTATACATTATTTCCACCTTACCCCCACCTACCTTATTTCCACCATGGTTTATACATTATAGATTGTGATCAGTGTTTCTGTTGATAGAATGTACTGTGTTGGAAAGACACAGCTTCTGTTAAGTCGAAACTATAAACATTCAATAGAGATATTTAAAAGAAGACAGAGTGCAAGAAGCTTATGTCAGTGCTGATAGAATAGTCACTACAATAGAGGCTATTGTTTATTTTTGATAAGCAGATGCTGGCATTTACAAACCGAGTTGGCTTGTGCAATGGCACGTAGATCAGGTGATCTGTAACAAAGTGTGCGCAGCCTTCCCAATTTGAAAGCTCGGGGTAGGGCAGTCTTGTTGGATGAATCGTGGTGCATACCATTTTCTTCCGAACAAAACTAGGTTATTACAAAATGTTATTATATTTATTATGTTACTTTAATGTATTGCAAATTATGCATTGATTAAAATTAAGAATGTTATGTTATGAGACATTCATATTTATGCTTCATCTTAGCTTGTATCATTCTCTTAAAGTGTACAAGACTAGATGATTTATCATGTTGTACTGATCATGTAGAAGCTTTAGTATGATATAAGAGTCAGAATGTGTTACGTGTCTACATTTATTTCAGCACAACATTTAAACACTTGTAATTTTAAGAATAGGTTCATGTTGATCTCTGAGGTGATAACATGTGTTTGTCATTTGTAGTTTATTTTCTAGTTTAAATGTCTTTGTGGTGTTGACACGTAGACTGAACAGTGTTCTGAAGAGACAGTCACTTGCTTCATTTTTTGTCCTCAAGGTGAGATGTACTTTAAGGGTCATTTAAGAGAAAAATAACATGCAATGAATGCTGCACTTAAAAAAAAATAATTCAATTTGTGTTTTTAATGCTTAAGCACCAGTTTGATAGTGCAATAAGGAATGTGATAATATTGATTAAACATTACATCACTGTCATGTCATTCTTTACTTTTTGAAGTCTGATTAGTGCTAATGTTCAATTCTTGCTTTAGTCATAAGAAAACTAGTAAATGGATAAAATGATTGTCTCCAGAACAAAACAAAGTTTTGTTTATATTTGAGGAAAACTTGTTTTTTCTTGGGTTATTTTTTTGTTTTTTTTAATATTGTACAATGTTTGTTCTTTGTGTTATGGGTGTTTATGGAATGACATTCTGTATCTTGGTAAATGCTCAAGAAAACGTCCAATTATAAATGTTCTGTCACTACGACTTTGTGTTATTTTTTTACAAAATATTCAAAAGGGAGAGCCCCGAATCCATGAACATTTCACACCCAGCCTGAGTAGAGGTCACAATACCGAACCAGTGGTGCTACAACAGCACATACATTCTCGCGTCAAACTGCTTGATAATTTTGCAATATTGCATTTTCTGCGCTACTAACACCTCAGCTAATATTTGAAAACGTAATTCAACCCAGAAGCGAACAACGCACTATTGCCAGCGCACCCTTGTCAAAACTATGTACACCAGCTTCGCTAATAATATTAATACAGTAATTAGAATATATGCAATTGACGTCAAAATAATTACGAAAATTCTGGCTGCTCACTGGTGAGTTGCATTTCGTCGTATTTTCGAAATTTTCACATATACTTAATATACTTCACACCACATGAAAAGACAAGTAATCACAATGACTTACTCTTCATTTTAATAAAGATAACATTAAATGTTGTAGCAGTCAAAATGACGGCGTCGGTTGTTCTCTTGTTAAGTTAATTTATTACCGCCTTTTTATATATTGACACCGCCTAAAAACGAAGCAAGGGAAAATAAATCTATAAGTTAGTATGTTCGTTGGATCGACCACGATGAAGAGCCCCCAAAAATACTGTAACACTATTCTTCGTTCGCCCTTAGAAAAAGGCTGATGTAAACAAGCCCAAGGTATTCATCCGCCTTGCTCCGATTCTCATTCGCGCACTCCTTACGCACTACGTTCGGCCACGCGCGCTCAGTATAGTCCGTGGTCACTCAAAAAGAGAACCCGACATCTGCAGATCACCAGACGAATATTAACATTCCTAATAGCTCCGCAAACGCATGTTTACAAACATTAACAGAAACTACGTAATAGTAAAACTAATTAAATCATCCTTAACATTTAGTTTGCAAAGTTAAATTTTAAAAAATATTTACGATAATGAAGAGAACAAGAGAATGTCAATATCCAATTTACGTTATTTCGACCGTATTAACTAATATTCACCCTTTAATCTCATGTAAACAATTTACTTACGATCACTCTGCTTCAGGAAGAGGTTAAATTCCTTCCATGTCTAAAGCATTTACGAAACAGTGATTTTTGTCAAAAATGATTTGCTTAAGGGCGGGAATATATTTTCAGAAAACGCCGATGTCTACTACTATAACACTCGACGTAGAAATCATATTCATCAGGAGACAGTATCAACGGCTCATTATAAAAAAAATCACATACAATACATGTACATTATTTTACAACACTTTGCCAGATGACATTAAACGATTAAATTCGATAGAACAGTTTAAATCCCAAGTGAAATCGTTTCTGCTGCATAACTGTTTCTATACAGACTATACTGAGCATCACAAGGAAAGTTACATTAATTTTAACAGTGATATTTAATGCATTATTTTCCATTTGGACTGTATAAATATAAACAACCTGTAACAAGTATTGTACTGCAGCCTCCCGGTCAATGACCCCCATCTCGATCAGGTGTTTCGTCCAGTTTCCCTGATCCATTGAACAAATGCTGAGATAGCCCCTTGTTTTGCTTCTGGACATAAACGTAACTTCATTATCTGTGCACGTCTTCTAGAATTCAGTGAGAAATATAGTTATTCAAATTATCGTTTTCATGTTGTCGTGTCAGGAAGTAATATTCCTTGACGAAGGACGTACTGGATTAGAGCCCAAACTTCATTGCTGATTTATCCTTGAAAATAGGTTTTATTACATTGGAGCGGTTTTTCTTTTTTTTTCTTTTTCTTCTTCTTCTTCTTCTTCTTCTTCTTCTTCAAAATTCAAGTAGTATATGGGTTAGTGTAGAGATCAGAAACGTCCACAATATTCACTTCTTCCCATCGCACGTCATACAGTTTTTAACTGTTTTTGACGTAAATAAATAAATAAATAAATAAATAAATAAATAAAAGCAGATGATTCCATGTTGAAAGAGGAACCTTCGGTGACGACTATCTTGTTCACGTCACTGTCACTGAAGCCATCTACCTCCCACATTCTCTGTTCCTCTTTAATAGTATGCCCTACAACAGCGTTCTGGCGTCGCTTTAGAAATACCTTGCTCGAGAAGCGCTAAATATGTATTTAAAACGTTCTATACCAAACGTTTTTAACCACACCGTAATAGTTTACCACTATAGTGTTTCACTACAGAAGGACCTGCACCGCTGTCCGACATATTCAAGCAAATGTTTCGAACTGCTTGACAAAAATTTCTAAATTGGTCTACTTCGCTTCGCATGAGTATACAGCCTCCCACCGTGCATGACCGAACCTGCGTCTGCCATCAGTTCTTACGAAATCAACAGCTCCAGTTACTTCTATGCGTGCGTGGGGTACAGTTTGCCTCTTGACTCTCCAGATTCATTTTTTCCGCTAGAGCTGATACCAAGCAGGCGCTGGACACGTAACTGTCTCCGACATCGATATCTCCTCTTCCGAAAGGGCAGGCGTGAGTACAATGGTCTTCTTATTTTCGAGTCTGAGTTATAGATTATAGGTGTCGTCTGGAATCTTAACATTGTGAGAGATATGAACCAATACATCGAAAACTATTTTCTTCTGCACATGAATACGGCTGAGGTTGTAACGCGACAACTAACCAATGGCTAGCATCGTAAAGTACGATGCTAGCCATTGCTACGTGCTACCGAAATTCCGTTCTACCTACAAGGAACGTTTTGTGTCACTTTGACACATGTTCTGAGCATTTAAAATGCTAATATTATGTATTATTCTCTCGCACTGTGTTGAAAAGTGGATAAACGAACAATTGCTCATATTTCTGGAACATTTTGATATATTTCAAAAAGTTACAAAATACTAAATTGTAAAATCTTATACAAAACTCGAAATAATAAAGGCAAGACAGAATAATGAATGAAAACAATAATGAATATGTGTTCGTTAATGAAAATTTAATGGTATATTAATATAGAAAGAAAAAATTAAACACGATTTATGCATTTCGATTTTTTTTTTCACCAACAGCATTTTCCATAAACGACCATTCCACTCGTATAACACGCATTGGAAATAGGTTGTTACATTTGCTTTCTCTTTGACAATGCTTCCTTTTCTCATGACTAGATATATTTGTGATCATTTATCAATTGTGAAGGAGGTGGTTAATATTTTCAGACAATATTTCAGTTACAATCTTGTGTATAAATTGCAATCTACTTATGTTTTCATTCCAACTTAAACAATATCCGTGCTATATATAAAATATTGTATAAGATGTAAATTGGTCATTAACTTGTTCCTGCGCGATCTAAATACATACAAACCATCTGATCCTACGCATCGACTCCGCTTTTGGTTTTAATATGAACTAGAGGTGCTACAGAATGGCACAGAGTTTCTCGTAGTAAAGTTTTTGTAATTTCCTTGGTGTGGACTGGTACTGTACGGTCTTGTCTCTCCTTGCCTGCTTCCATCTATTGCGGCCCAAAGAATTTTTTTTCAAATTTTCGCAACTTTTCGGATTCCAAATAGTAGAACCTACATTATATTTTAATTATATTAAAGAAGGCTATAACGTCGTTTTAAATAGCAATTTTTATTGAAAAATTTGAAGCCGTTTTTAAGAATATGACGATTAAGCATTACTGTAAATGCGACTTTAGAAGGTCTTTTTCACAGGAATCTATAGTTTCCGAAAAACTTAATTTGAAGTCATTTGAAGTACTTCCACTAATAAATGCAATAATGTATACAAATCGATGAATATGTGCATATTAATGGCGTGAGATATTTGAAAAAATTACATTTGTGTAATATTTGAAAAAACCAAATAATACAGGAAAATGAACTTTACGTCATGTTAAAAATTATTTATTAGCCGTCCAATGGAAAATTTCCAAAGAAGTCTAATTTCTTCAAATGTTTCCAATGGATTGGAAACATTTGAAGAAAAAGTTTGGAGTCATTTTTGTAAAAAGGCATTTGAGCGTTTCTGAAAATGCGGAATTTAGAGCTCATTTTTACAGAATACTGTTGAGTTTTCGAGAAAATTTATTTGACATTATTTAAAACATATGTGCTCATAAATCTAATAAAGTGAAGAAATCGCCACGTGTAAATATTTCCGATTATTTTTTAAAACTACAAATATTGCATGAACTATTGCACAAAAAATACTAAAATGTAAAAAAAAGAAAATTAAAGAACTATTTAGGGAGAACAAATTTCATTTGAAGGAAAATTCTGTCTTCAATTTTGTATTAGTAGGAAGTCGCCGAAAAAACGAAACTTTTGCAATTTTCGAAAATTTAGAGTTAACCGGGAATATCGGACCTATCCAACAAAGATAAGTGTATTTTACCCTATTCTTATAGGAAATTTAAAGAAAAAATTTGTTTCCGTTTTTGATAAAATTTTGAATATGTCCGGGGAGCTTCATGTAAAGTAAAAATATTTTAAAGAATGTTTTTCAAAATCTCAAAGCTTCAACTGGAGCTAGATGGACAGGGGTTCTTTCAATTTGGAAAAATCCTACGCATGGTTTCGGCGCTAGCAGTGTTCACAGACCGAGAGAGACAGAGGGAGACAGAGAGAGACAGACGTTTTGCTTTCAAAGGTTTTAAGGCATAAAGGACCCATAAAACAGAGATTCTGGCTACTACACGTGTTAGGGGAATTCTTTCTTAATTTAGCAACTGGATTTATCTACTTTTTTGTTTTCACGGCTCGACAATTAATTTGTTTTTGTTGAAAATCGGCCGTTTTTTCGCGCAGCATTACATAACTTTCTCTATACTACGCATCCGTATATACGTACGTATACGAGAAAGTAAAAACCCTCCTATCCCATTCTCATAGAAAGCAGGAGAACTTAGTAAATCCTTGTTGAAGTCTCAACAATATTCCAATAATTTTCAAGTCTCCACAGACAATTTTTTGGTGTTCTTCATAATTATTCTTTTTAGTTCTTCTATCTTTTCGTATGTTTCCTTTAAATGAACAGAATGAGCTACTGGCACTAAGACATGTTTGTTTTCCAATATGAAGCAGAACAGCTTGAAGCAGATCACTGACATATCTTACTCCAAATTTTGAAAGTATATCACGAATGTTGTTGCAATGAACAAACTGACCCTCTTTCGTGAAATAATCAAGGAACTCTTCCTCTCCCTTTCGATATCTGTAAAATTTGCCTGGTGCGAGCATATTTTTCTCTTTCAAACGTAAGCAAAATATCTGCGCCGATTCCTTTGAGAGACCAAGATCTCGCACCAAATCATTAATTTATTCTTTATTAAACAACTGGGGTCTTCTCTAGAAGCGAGAAGTTAGTAACGTCCATTTCACTATCACAGCAGTCTGAGTAATCTGAAGATGTAAATGGTAGATCATATAGTGGATTTGGTATAGGAATGTCAGGACCATGTAGTTCTCTCATGTCACCCTTTTTAAGCAAAAGCAGCGAATTACTACAGCCTGCGTTTATGTATGGTATAGCGCGTGCTAATTTGAAATACGAAGAAACGCAAATTTTTCAAAACCTGTACATGATTAAAAAAAACAACAACTAAAATTTGTATGTAATCAAGATGAAAAACTGATTGATTATCACTCATTTTCATCAAAAGCGGCAAATTGTCGCAGCCCTCTGTTATTAGTAATTGAAAAAAAAATTGTCCCTTTACATAAAAATTTGTGATGACATTAAACAATTCGGTCATTACGATAAGGTAAGGATTTGCGATTATTGGCCAAAACAATGTCCACATATATCAGTGTAAAGATGTTGGTAAATATAAAAAGTTTGAATATCCATGATAATGCACCGTGTTCTGTGGTAACTTTTCTACAGCTCTCCTTCTTGGCGATGCAATCGCTCGGGTTCAGCTTGTATATGATAACTTATCTTCCAATGATTCAGTGGCATGCATTTTTAATTGTATTAGGTCACCAAATAATTTCGAATTCACCCTTTGTTATGTATAATTTACTACTAAAATGTTTGCAATTTTGGAGGCCCTTAAATATAACGAATCAGCTTTATTGCGGCGAGTCGTTCTGTGCTTTGATTCACTCAGCTCTCTTCAAGCCATCTCCTTTTCCCATTCTGATTACTTAACAACAATACAACTGATTCGTCGTTTACTGTCTCACAGCTATGATAAAAGTTCTTTCGTCGGATCCCGGGTCATGCAGTAATTACAGGCAATGAGTTAGCTGGTTCGGCTGCAAAGTCAGCTACTGGAAAGTCTGACATTGACATTCTCACTGACCCATCAGCTGATTTAAAGGCAAATCTAAAACACTTCATTTTTAGTACATGGCAGACTGTGGTACAATTCAACTTACAAATTAAGAGCGAAGCTCTGGCCTTCCTCATACCGTGCTTGTAAGCTTGAAGTAATTTTAACGCGTCTTCGCATTGGCCGTTGCCACTTTTCCCACGGTGTCCCATTGCGAGGTGAACCTCCATCAACTCCTTCACATGTAAGACGGACCTTTTCTTGGAACATGTTCTTCTACAGTGTGTAAAGGAAGTGGTTATATTGCAAATGTTAAAATTATTTTTGATGTACGTACTCTCAGAAACCATTAACGATAGAGCTTTGAAATTTTCAGTCTGTACATTGAATCTTCTTATTCACTTTCACACAGGGAAATTTAAATATTTAAAATAGGCTTAAAGTATTTTTTTTATTTTAAACTTTTTTTTCTTAATTAACCTTTCAGTTACGGAGTTTTTTTCTTCTTTAGTCCTAGCGGTACGGAACGTCTTTTAAATAAACGAATATGCTTGACCCCCAGCGGATTTTTAACCACAGGGGACCACCATTGACGAGGGCCGGCGCGGGATAGTCTTGCATAGGAAGACAATGGCGCCTCACGGACTGTGGGCCACAATGAGGCGATGAGTACGCATATATTTGCGCTAAAATAAATACGAGAAATGTATGCATGGAAAACGGGGAGATTTTATATACTATTGAATGGAAGTATTACGCTTCAACTAATAATAATAATAATAATAATAATAATAATAATAATAATAATAATAATAATAATAATAATAATAATAATAATAATTAGCGTACTCGTGTGAGAGCTCTCGCGTATTAAATTCCACCCTCTCCCCTACCCTTCTATTTTCATATTAAGAGGGAAAGTTGTGAAAGAGTTAATTTTTTTAAAAAATGTATAAAAGTAACTTCTAATGTATTTATAGAATATCAAATAAAAGTAAATTATAGACAAATGGTCTTGGAATAATTCACAATATTTCCTTAAAAACAATATTTGAAGTAATTGTACAATCCCCCCTGACAGTTAGCTTTTTACTTTCCTATAGGAATATATTTATAAATAGCCACAAAACTTACAAAAGCTTTTTACTCTTGAGAAAGCTATGTCAAGTTAGCCATGCGAAAATACGTCATCGGGTAAGTACTACCCAGTGGCGTGCATTCCAGGTAAGCTAGGTATGCTGCGCCTACCCTGGCGAAAAGACATTAAATGTAATTATTATAATTTGAAATCACCACTTACGCCATACAGAATTGAGCTTGGTTTTTAAAATTCTGCCAAGTAAGGGTACACTGGCTCGCGTAGGCGCGCGGCCCTTCATTGAGCATACACCGCTGTTGCTGACAAAGACAGATAGCGGTTGAAAGAGACGGAGGTAGTGGGCGCCGCAACCCGGCCCGAACTGAGCATGACGTTGTTCTCCATTAAATATATTAGGCAGTTCGCGCATGCGCTCTTGATTCTCTGGAAGCTCCATTTGGTTGTATGCAGCACGCTGGTAAGCGCCGCCACCCGGGCCCACTTGCGTGGCACGCCGCCCAGGTCGGCTCTGTACTGAGCTTGCAGATGTGTTCGCATGCGTACGAGCCGACCCACTGGTATAAGCGCCGCCTGCCACGTAATGCCACGGTCTTTTTCTTGTGGATTTATTTGATCTGTGCGTGTTATTCACACTGTTCATATTATTTTTGTGTGATTATTTTTGTGTGCACTGTCTTTTTGTGCTACATAACGGTATAATACTGTGCTATGGCAGAAAATACATTTATAATTGAGGATATAAAAATATATTCAATTGTACTTTTGTGGAGAAAAGTGAATTATTCGTATTGGGAGGCCTGTTCCAGAACATGTCTTCAGTCAGTTCTTTGCGCAAAGAAAAGGAAAGAGAGCATTTCCGCTACTTTAACTCCTCAAAATATGGAAACACCAGTTGGTTAATAGGAAACGGGTAATTAATAATTTATTTTGCTGGGCCATGATCAGTGTTTTCCCATGTTCGTAATGTGAGGAATAAAGAACGCTATAACAATTTGCAGTTTCTCAAAAACAGTCACAAAAATGATCGATAAGTCATTTGTGCCCACTTATTCAGCTGGCCAGTGTCATCATTGAAACTTTAATTGATCAGATGTAACTCAACACAATTACACAGAACGAATAGATTCGTATTAAAATGCCGATTGACGCGACAATTTTTTTTTTTCAATGCAGGAATTACCTTTCGTAAGGCATCATAAAAATGAGTTGGTTAGCAAAGGCTGCGTTGATCGAACTTCTAAATTTATTGAGTAAGTATGTTACGACCTTACAACAATACTTAAAATTTGCCAAAACATTTAAAAGGCACTTCTAGCAGAATTCAAAGTGATTTGATTTTTGCAATTAGTAATTTCTTGAGTAAATCTATTAAAGAAAACATTTCCATGGCCCAGCATGGTGCAATTGTTTTAGATGAAGTATAAATAAAGATAAAAAATAGTCATTGGACAGATGCTATGTCGTGAGAGGGGACAGTGCGAGAGTTGCCAAATAAGAGTTGTGTGTGCGTGTCTCTTATACGGGATGCAGCGTTCATTACGTCCCGAAAGATAAATTACGAGTATTTACGTCGTGTGAAGCGTTCAAAAGGCAGAGGTTGATAATTGACTTTTGGTTTACTGAAAATAGTGGGCGCGTATGGGGAGGACTAGCGTTATTCCAGAAGAGGAAATAATAATAATAATAATAATAATAATAATAATAATAATAATAATAATAATATAATGTCTTTTTGATATAATGATTTAATTTAAAACTTAGAGAACTGAATAAATTTTCGTTTTGTCTTCCAAAACAGGCTCCAAATCGCACTCTTGCTATTTACAAAGCTTACTCAGTCAAATTGGTCACCGCACACCCTTGGTACTACCCTACTCTTTGGAATATTATTTAACTATATTACCGAACTGAGTGGTACCCTCGTGCAATTCAGTCGACTAGAATATCAAAAAATTAGTTTAATTTCAGATACAGTTGCAGATTATGCGCGTCTTCGAATAGGTGGTGTAATGGTTTTGTCTATTCTCCCGTATTCTACCCTATTCACGCCCACACGTTGGGGCACCACTGTAATGGTTTTGCCTTTTCTTCTCCGTTAACACGGCCCCACGTTGGGGCGCCACTGTAATGGTTTTGGCCTATCCTACCTACTCTATTCATTTACGCACCCACGTTGGTGCCACTGGAAGCGATCTCTCCCGATCCCTCCTCACTAATTTTATATCATAATCCTATACTTCATAGAATCTACTTCGTTTGATTGAGCGCCTGGTTTTGTTGACATTCTCTGACAAAAATAATATCCTCACTCACCTGTTGCCCGTACCTCAGCTAGCATGTATAAATAGAGCCTTACCTGGGCGTGACTACTGTGATCATTCCATACGGAATTGAAACGGTGTATCTGCACGCTCGTGCCTGGGTCAGTTTCTGGCTAAATACAAAACAGTACTCGTAATCCAGGTATACATGAGCCGCAATGAGCGTTCATTCCTTTATTTGCTTTCCTCTCCGTTAACAAGTTGTCAAGGCAGTTATTTGACACCCCTTTTATATGACTTGCCCCTTTTATGGCAAAATTTTACACAATGACATAAATACCCTGGATTTAAAACAAATACATCATTCATACTTAAAGAACATAAATAAAATAAATATTCATACCGGAATACGCATTCTGTCGTGACTTTATACTGTTATTTTACTCTTAACTTAATTAGCATGACTTGGTCTTCGATAGAATCTTCAAAATTTATTCCCTCTCTTTACTTTTCAAATATATATATATATATATATATATATATATATATATATATATATATATATATATATATTTGTTCATGCGACTTTCCTGGTGCTGCTAATATACGGCGACACACACTGCCACCGCCCGTCGTCGACCAATGTTTTTGTACACAGCTCGTATACCCAACTCCATCAAATCAGACGCTACCAGTACTTGAAGTCCACGAATCACCATCAATGTCCCCGTTCAAAACTATTACGATGCACCTCGCACGAACATATCAAGTTCCATAAAAATGTTTGAGCGTTTTCGCGTCCTAACTTACGCGAATTACTGTTTTTTCAATTTTTTCCACTAACTGTTCGCAGATAATTTAAACTTCACTTCCATGATATTAAAATGTCTTCTCTAATTATTAGCGTTCCCGCATAAGCTTTCTCTAACTAATTACGCAAAAAATTCGAATTTCCTATCACTCTGATACGGGTCATGCGTACGCTGCGAGAGCTCAACTCACACTGAACTATCCTCTATTTGGCATTGTTGGTCCAGAAGCCGGAAACTTTTTATAAAACACCTTCCCATCACTGCAAAAACATATCGTAATATATTCATAGTTCTATGTTTTACGGGCGTCTTGCGTCTCATTACTAGTTTCCTAAATTGTCTAATCTTTAGTTAAGAAATGTCACATTGTTATATTTCTTCCCCTTTTTTCATTTCTTTAAAGTAATTATTTTCGTGTTATTCATCCATGATGACGTCACCCCACTACGTCAGGCGGCGCGTCGTTTGTTTTCACTAATCCCTCACGTAATAAGTCCAAATATTCAATTTATCTAGGTCCTGTGTTAATTTTCCCGTGCCGTGGCTAATTTTGTCATGATCCAAATATTATACTCTACAATTCCAGAAAGTTTGAAGTCATTTCATCAAGGCGTTCTCGAGGTATTTAGGAAAACTGGTTTCTTTCATACTTTTGTAATCACAACAATGGGTTCCATTTTCTACATTTCTAAGCATGCAATTTGTACCGTTTCTTGTATCTTCTTAACTCGCGGTTCGATTTTCCTGATTTTCGCTTTAAATTTTTCCTGAAATTCTGTTCTGACCATTGTTTATATTGCCCTTTCACGCCTTTCGCGTTTTCCGCTAATTTCTGAAAATTATATGTCCGCGTCGTCTATTGTTTCTTCTGTAGTTTAATTTCTATCTGATGAAATAAAATTTTGCTTTCGGGATCTGCGCGTTCTGGGGTTGTTGCAAATCATTACAGTGGTGTATCAAGAAGCGCCGGTTCAGCAAAATGTAATAAAATGTCCAATAAGCTTTCATCCTATAGGTTATGGAGCGAAGAGCGTTTATGTGAAGCGTTTGGCCCCAAAATTTCACATATTAAGTCCCTTGAACGCTTCGTTTTGGAGTGATTAAACGAAAGAGATTTTTTTAAATCCTACCAGTGTTGCGGGTTGCACTTGACAGGAATATTTAGAGGCCTTTTTTTTTCAACAAATCCTTTATATTTTTAAAGCGAAAGTGCAATCAGCCACGTCTACGTGAAGTTCTCTTTCTTTATAGAACTCATTTATAAAGATTGGTTATATGTGAGAACCAAAAAATTCATCTGTACTACTGAAATAATATGTGAGAGGATTTTGTAAAATATAGCAATAAAACGTGAGATGTAGCAGCATCTGGACTTTAGTGTGCTGTAACAAATATAATTTCATCTATGTTGTTCAAGAAATATTTAATAAAATTTCGTCTAACATTAATGAACGTAGACAATCTAATACCTACAATGTTTTACATTTTTCCTCAGCTAACTTTAAAATATTCTCTTCTGCTTGCTCTTAACGTGGGTTGATCTCATACACGGAGTACATTTTTTAACTGTTCGTTGCTGTGGGGAGATAACATATCGCGATTTCCTAAAAAGAAGTAAATGTGTGAGGGAAAATAGAAAACAAAAAACTGCAGAAAGCAGACAAAGCAGCACTCTTTATCTGTAACTCTGCTCTTCGATGATTAATGAAGAACTATCAATCTGATAATAAATTTAATTTTCTTGCACATAACACCTAAATATTTTACTAACGTTTTGAGATTAAAGCATTTACAGTACTGAATGTACTACGAGAAAAGTCCTTCTAATTTTCTTGTAAATGCTCCAACTTATTTTCTGCAAATTTTCTTACAAATGCAGTACCGTGATTGAGTATGCTGACTTCAAAATTTTACCGAATCTCTGCTTATAAAGAAAATACTGGTACAAGTAAAACACACACCAAACCGATTGATCTCGGGTTTGCGGTGCACTTTAGTCTTGTTCTCCTCCACAATTAATGTCAAAGTGCAATTCATCACGTGTCCGTGAAATTCTTTTTCTTTAGAGAACTCATTTATAAAAATTGGTTATGTGTGAGAGTCACATAAGGTATTGAAATATTCCCATCCATATACCCGTCCTGCTGTCCTCAAATTCCTGTAACCTGTTTCCGAATTTCTAATAAATATATGGGCACCAGGAAATGGTTACGAGAATCAGCTCCCAAATTATATTTAATTATAACTCCGTTGCTGACTCAGTCGGCGGGTTCTTTACCGAAATAATCGTGAATACTTATGATTACTTAATCCGCCCCCATACGGAGAAGCGTGGAATCTGAAATGCAAAATTTAAATACCCTACTGGATTGCACGTGACGGCAAATGATAATCAGCTTTCACCAATAACAAATAACGAATTTATTTACAAATTTTAGTAACTAAGTGTATCATTCTTTTTGGTCATGACCTTTACTATAGCGCTATATAACCTGTTATCCATGAGAATCTTGTGTGCTGTCCTGGTAAAGGATGTCTCCCCGTAGACTTCAGCAATGGCCTCGTTCAATCTTCTTTCTTGCTACCGACCAAATCCGTATCTTGTCGTTTCTTCTCATAAACCACTATGTACGCTGTTTATCCATTGGTTTTCCATCCCCATTCACATGCTTGAATTGCTACAAGTTCTAATACTCCTTATTGTTCATACCTAAGCAAAATCTTAAGTGCTGTTAAAGTATTAGCATATAAGTTCATCAAGTTATCATCGGAGACTAAGTTCGATTATCATTGTCCGCTTAATAAAATTTATAAGTCCCACTTTTGGCATTCACTGTTCACTTCGTATAAAACTTACGGATGCTACTTATCGTCCGCTTTTGAACTAATGGGCATTGTTTATATGTTGCTATCACAGTATGTATACTACTGAAATAATACAGGAGGAAATAATAATAATAATAATAATAATAATAATAATAATAATAATAATAATAATAATATAATTACTGTGATTGAAACATTTAAATATGAATACTCTATTTTTAACAGTTTTTTTTATATTTTACCATTGTTTAATGTATCATTATCACGGGCTGCTGCTCAAACGGATGTGTAAAAATATCTTTCTGATACCACCAAATTATTATAAACGTTTCTAAATTAAATTAAAATACCATATTTAACAAATTTATGCAAGTTAATTGCAGTGCGAACTCTAATATTCCGTTACAGTATGCCGGAACAGCACCCTCAACAGGCCACAGATCACGCGCCAGCTTTCCTTCCTCTTCCTTGTCCTATCCTCTCTCCTTACACGTTCATTCACTACTCTTCCACAGATGACGAGGGCTTCCGATGTAGGAGATACCTGGAGGTGGAAGTACCCCGCCAGCCGACGGTGGCAGTTCTCACTATCCAGCAGGAGAGTAACTCAGCCATACGCCGGGATAAAAGATTGGCTATAGTTTGGGGACTATTGACTAAAGTTGGAAAGTTAATGCAAGCATTTAGCCCTGAATTATGCGTGCAATATGCTACTTGTGCAATATGCCAATGTTGAAATATGCACAGAAATTGTTACGATATGCAGCTTTTGGTCACAAATACATATTTTAGAATGACATTACGTCTTTTTGCCACCTACAGAAACGGAATATGCAAATTAAAAACATTAGTGTCTACTTCTGATGAAGCACATTTGATGTTGCTTCAAGAGCACAAAAAGTCACAAGAATTTTTTTCAGGTTATCTCTAGTTAGGGAGTGTCTTATGACTCTGATTTTGTACGTAGAATATAATATTTCCACATCACATGTTATATTTTGACAGTGCTCCGTGCATTATCTGGAAGAGGAACTCTTCCCTTCCAAGAGTTTACCCACTGTATAATGTATTGAGTTCTAAATTATTTCCAAAAAAAACTAATTTATTTTATTTCTAATTGCTTTCCCGATGTGCATACTATATATGCACAGCCTGTCACATGTACCATGTTAGGAAACATGATTTTTAATGTTTGGCCGCTGTATTCATGTATGGTGCAGCATTAGTGGCCCACTCTCTCAACCCCCGCCACCTCATCATTTGGAAACAATATTGGGAGGCGCGACTCGCTTTCTGTGAGGGAAGGGTTGGGAAAGAGTATGTCTTGCCACGCAAGGTCAATCTGAGGATGACGGAAGAATGCGAGGTGTCACATCTTGGCGATAAACCGATGACATCAGATATTACTCCGGGGCATTGTTCGTCAATAGTCAGTAACGCATTGTACTAACGATTTTGAAGCAACAAGAAAATTCGTGCTTTGCATTAATATTGTTTTACCTGGAAATTAAACTTTTGTGTTATTTAGGCAAAACGTCAAAAAATCTACAAAAAAATGTGTGTTTGCAAAAAACCTCTAAATATGCAATATATGCCAACATTTGTTATCTAATTTTCAATATTTTGCCATGAAACACATTTGAGTTTTTTTAGGGAAATTTGACCATTAACAAAAGACAAGCAGTTGGATGGACTTCCCAGCTCTACTAATGACCAAAGTAGTTGAAGTGCTCGGAAACGTCGAACAATTCCAGTGGTTCTTCGTTGAACGCGTCCTTGCGCTCGAGGCGCTGTCTTTGCCGCGTCGATGGTCGCGCGTTTGAATTTTGCGGTGTAGACACAATTTATTCCGAAAGAAATAATCGTTTTGAATTACTGGCATCTTTTTTTATTTCCAGATATCATTGACGGAAAGAAGTTCTACGTCGCCAGACATTGTAGTGGAGCATCCGCAAACTGTAATCATCCTCCGACTGACTGCTTCATAGGCACTGAAATGGTTACAATATTCAACGCGGTACTCAGCGGGAGAAAACGCCTTGTAGACAAAGTAATTGCTGCAAAAGTGTCTCTTGAAGCACAGGATCCTGATGGAAACACTGCTCTTTGTTTAGCTGCTGAGAAGGGTTTAACCCCGATCGTTTCAGTTTTGCTTGAGAATGGGGCATGCCCTTCAACTCCAAATAATATTGGCCGAACTCCTCTCCATTTAGCGGCCCTAGGAGGCCACAAGAACATAGTCGAGAAATTGTTAAGCCGAGGGGAATCTCCCCTTGCACCCGACGCTTGTGGAGCATCTCCCCTGGATCTAGCTGAGCAAGGACGTCATAAGAAAGTCATTTCTATTTTGAAAAAAGCTGTGAAAAACGAGGCGGAAGGTACTTCCGGAAAAGAAAATAGTGCCGAAATTTTGATAAAGAAGATTGAAACGAGAGCCACCAATGTTAATTCTAAAGCGCCCCAAAGTTTGAAGAGTAAGAATTCAGTCATGCTTCTTCAGGCAGCTGCACAGGGCAATTTAAAACGAATGCAGAATCTCATCGATGATGGTGTGCTTCCAAGTTTACGCGACAGTAAAGGTTTGACAGCATTACACGTAGCGTGTAGCCACGGGCGTATCGAATGTTGCAAGCTACTTCTGGAACGGGGGGCAAACGTTGCATCTGAAGACGTGTATGGTAGATCGGCTCTTCACTTGGCTTCTTCGCGAGGTCAAATACCATGCATAATTATTCTTCTAAAACACGGAGCAAAAATAGAAAAAGGCGACAAAAATGGAATGAACGCACTTCACACCGCTGCTATAAACGGCCACGCCGACTGTATAACGTTTTTGGTTGAGAATGGAGCTGACGTTTCACGTCGCGATGGAAGAAATCGGACTGCACTCCACATAGCAGCAAAGAGTGGACACGCTGCGTGTGTGAGTGTACTACTGAAACACAAGTCTCTTGTTTCCTGGAAAGACCGATTGTTTCGTACGCCGCTCCATCGGGCTTCATATCATGGACATTTAGATTGTTTGTTGATTTTAATACAACACGGTTCGGACTTCAGACGCAAAGATGGCTTTGGTGAAACGGACGTTCTGAAAACAGCAATAGGAGGACACACCGACTGTATGCGGGCCCTTTTGACGGCAGGCGCGAACATAGCCGCCAGAGATAAATCTTACAACACTGCTCTTCATTTGGCTGCCATCCACTGCCACGAAGAAACGGTGAAGTTTCTCCTTCAGGCTGGAGCAAACCGTGTTGCAAGGAATAAGGAGAAACTTACTCCTTTGAAAGTAGCTGGTAATGACACAGTCCGCGCCTTGCTTTCTTAATCCCTTATCTATTGGTAGATGCCAAAAACTTGCGTCGTACAAATACGAAACGAGATAGCAAAAAAACTGGTCCCTAGAATTTTACATTAATTAAAGATAATTTTTTGTCAAGAGATTCAACTATTTGTAAACAATATTCCGGTAGACGTGGTAAAATGGTGAAATGTTACATTGAAAATGGTTGCCAAAATGTTGGAGGCATTAAATGTTTTGCATCAAATGTTCTGCATCAAATGTACTGCATTTACGACTGTAACGTACACGTCATCTCTTCATCTCAGAAATACCTTTTGGGCCGTGTCAAAAAACATGTTAATAAAGATAGACTTCTTGATTTCTCTGTTGTCAACTTTGAGCGTGTGCGTGTTTCTTTCGTTTTTGATAAATATTTCTTTTGATGATCTTTCATTTAAATGACTCAATGGGAGAAACAATTAAAGAAAACACAAGAAACGAATGTGTCATGTAATCTACTTTTGGCATTCCCAACTTTCGGGGAGGGTTACCCATGATTTTTCATCTCATGTTTGACATGATAAATTAATAACATTGGATGAAATATTCCGAATATCTTTCATACACTATAATGAAGAAAATAAAAAGAGTATCAAACATAGTAGACTGAAACTTACGTATAAAAGAAACATTTTTTTGAAATAAATATGGAAGCATTCTAAATATGCATGAAGAACTGCATCATTTCCTAGGCAGAGAAGAGTAATAAACTAATTGTAATAAAACACATTGTGATAAAATAACTGTAAATATTCTTTATATGTTAGTAGATATCTCTCTGAATGAAAAAGTATATTTTGACATTTTTGTGGCATTTGATTTGTGGATAAGTGCCAAAGTAATTGCACGGCATGCCAATATTTTAATGATATGTTTATAGACATTGTATGCCGTTTATCATTAGGAAACTTTTACAACGAAATATTAAAATATTATTAATGTTGTTTTTTCTTAATCTGGTGGAAATAGGTTATTTATTTTATATTAATATATAAAGTTGTAATATAGTGTTATTGTAATCTTAAAGAAATATTAATTTATGTTGATGTTTCATAGCTATTTTATTGTTTATTTACGGTGGATTAATATAATAAAACAAAGTAGGTGGTGTAATAGTATATATTTCCTTACTTTCATTACTGATACAGTGGTTAGTGGGACTTCTTGAAAGTTTTTGTGTTAATATTTTATTGTTAGCGCTATTTTATGAATAATTTGGTATATATTTTTAATTTATTTGTTTTTCGAATGAATTAATAAATTACAACTAATGGAAATACTTTGTTTCTTAATTTGCTTGGTTCATTAATATCTGAAAATTTATTGTTACGTATTTTTCTCATTTTTTTTTCTGTGTGTGCTATGTTATACCTTTTCTCCCAAAAGTTCTTCCTTTGCAAATCGATTTCTCAATTCAATTACTTCAGCTTAGATATTACAATACCTACACAGACTATCCTTAATTCAAAGAAGGCAATCGATCAAATAAGAATTATCAAAATCGCTACTAGATATGAAATTACAGCAAAATATTTCGGATAGTTCTTACCATTACATGAAATGCACAGCGACACAATTAATAATACACGTATGAATAGATTGTTTACTAAAAAATCTATGTTCATAGACTATTTTCTCCAGATGCCGTTTGCAATACTGTTGATGCAAACATAAATATAATTATTAAAATAATTAAACAGTTTCTTTCGCAATTAAATACATTCAGTTTGTTTATTATGTTTTAAGTAGGTAGGTTAGTCATGAGAAGTAGGCGATGTTTCGGCTATTAGTCGTCTTCAGGCCTATGATTTTACTTAGAAAAACAGTGAGTTTTTAATTTACAATGTAAAAGTGATATTCAGATTGACAATAATTATAATCACAATATTTTTAAATTTTAGACACATCTGTGTTTCACTTCCACATCACATATTCCAAAATTGAAATATTGCAAAACAATGCATTTCCTTGCGTCATAACAAAATGTCTGTACTAAAAGGAATTGTTTTGAAGGGGAATAACTGTCATATATAATATATATATATATATATATATATATATATATATATATATATATATATATATATATAATATATAATATATAATGGACGTCATGGGATTAGACAACTCATAACGCCATCAGCTACGAAAAGAAGCCCACGAGCAGAGAGGAACGATGGCTTGTAAACGCGCCATCTACCCACAACTTTTCGAACTCTGACGCCCGAACTAGCTCGTAATGTTTTGCCGGGAGGTCACGAAAAGAGGAGAATATTCATCCCTCCAAAAATTTCCCCAGGCGCGAGTACCATAAGTATCGCGGCGTGCCTCGGAGGAGTTCTCTTTGATTGCAGCAGCGACGGTGACTAGACTGAGTTCTGAAGGCGATTGGTAGCATAGGTGTTTATTTTAACTTGGTAGTTAAAAGTTAGCTTGAGAAAGTGATGTAATTAAGAAGTGGAGTGCACGAACATTCTTCGCATTAACATTCACAATATTTGAGAAAGTAAGTGAAGAGACTGTTTGACTTCGAAGTAATTTCAAATTTGTAAAATTCGCGCAGAAGGACTTTAACTAAATCCAGCATCTCATATTGCACGCTGAGACCACACACGTACAGTGTGGTAGGTAGGCCGAACGTTTAAAGCATAACTTCAGCAACATTAATTATTCGAGGCTGGAAGCGCGAACAAACTTGTACGAGGCGCGGCAGAAGAGGAAGGACGACCCCAGGAAGAGAGAAGCGTAGGTGAGAAAGATTTGGACTGGAACGAAAATTGTACGTGTCCGGAGAACGGGAGAAGGGTGTGGAAATTGAAGGCGTGGCGGAGTCCAGAGTTCGAGAGAAGGAAACTGGTAACGTCGTGGAACAACAAGCGAAGTCGCGGGGCTGCGAGCGGCAGAAATCCCCAAGGTTACCTACGGGTGAGCGATGCGGAGCTGTTGAGGTATAAGAACTGGCAACTTCTATGCGGCGATCAGTTGGGGAAAGGGAATAGCAGTAAATAGACGACAATTCGTGTTAAAAGTGGGTGAAAGTCCAGAATAGGTGTGAGAAGTATTCCGAACCATGTGAGTGGCAGTTTCAAATTCATTTACTGCGCGTGTTATTGAATTCATTCAAAGAGGCCATACCTCGTACAATTTTACTTAAATAATTCATGATTTTCACATGTTGTACAGTTGATGTTATCTGGAAAAGTCATAGTTTATTGTATTGTGTTAAAAGTAATTGTTTTCTGTGATATGTAAAGGGTCAGATTAAGTAACGTGTGTGTTACGTTTTATTGTTTTTTTCTGTTGAAAGTTCACAGTGTTATAGTGAGTGCGAAGCCCAAGGCTAGCACCTGTGAACGGGATACCTTAAAACAAGTGTAAAATTCATTTTAAAAGCCGTGCACGGAAAAACTAGATACTAGAAAGAGTAAAATAATGTGGTAGATGAAAATTCAGAAAGAGGAATGAGCAAATTGTGAATTGTAGTTGGTGAAAGTGTGTTAAGGCAGTCGAGGTGACGCCAATTTTTTTGTTTTGCCTTGTTTTTTTTCTTCAGTCACCAACTATTTAAAGTGCATAATCCTATTATATAATTGTGCCACTGTAATTTTTTCATTGAATATATGCTCATTTTATTCGTATTTTATCTGATTCATTGTGTCAGGGTTCAGACCTTTCTCATACCCAAAAGATCCTGCTTCCAGAGAATTTTAAGCTCGCTTCACGAGCATTCATACTAGCACGCTCTCACCACGTGTGGAAGGTAGTAGGTGAGTGTGTTAGTATATATAAGAGAGAGAGAGAGAGAGAGAGAGAGAGAGAGAGAGAGAGAGAGAGAGAGTGAAGACGAGTATGCAAATGAGTGATGTACGTTTTACAAAAATTATTCCAAATTATATTTAGTTCTTGTGGCTTACTTGTCCGATTTAAGAGACAACAGAAAGAAACAATATTATTTTGCCACTACAAATAATATGCCGTATTGGTTACATCTACTCTCTTAGCTTCCTTCGTTACAGTCTTACCACATATATCAACGGGGAAAAGGAGCTGGCGGAGACCCGATAAGAGTCCTCCACAAAGTTCTTAGTGTAATTGTGGCGTGATGGCTTCCTTGTTGAGCGGATGGGCGTCGGCAGAGCCTGCGGGCGGCGGGAGAGGCGGGTATACTCCATACGGTGTTCGACTCGATCACACCGCTCGTTGCGGTGTTGCGTGATGACACGCCTCGGTCGTCACTTTTTCATTCACCTATGCCTGACATAGGACGACAACGCACAACTACAGGGCTCACTGTGGCGGCGGCGATGTCACAACGTGACGATGAACTGGGTGCGATTCCCAAATCAGGCGAGACCGCAGTCAAAGTGCGGGTCGGAGCACAAGTTAAGATGAACTGTGAGCTGGAGTTCTAGGCACAAGTCTACTGCCGAAATTGAAGTACAAGTCATTGCGAGTTCAAACTACAAACATTGCAAGTGCATCTTAGAAACGCAAGTGATTGCTACAAGTTAATCACATTACGTTAGAAAAAACAATCATTGCAAGTGCGAGTTCGAGACGCAAGTGTTTCCGGAACCTCTTATGCGTCAAAACAAAAACTTCAATCCCCTCTTCTGATCCGCCTCACACTGATAGCTTAAAATCAACGTAGGGGAGCGGTGGCGGGGCGATATTGGAACCAATATTGCACTTGCTCATGCGACAAAAAATTGCCGTTGCATTTTTGTTGTCGAGGTTGATACACGGCCCATGCGCGGGAGCCTGGGGTACGCCTTTTTTCTTCTTCGCGGCAACTGCAATGCAAATGCGGCCTAAGCGGCCATCTTTCAAAATATTATTTTGTAAAAGAAACCGTTTGGTCGTCACGCAAGTGCGCGATCGCAATTGCTAGCTCCTGCTTTTTTTGAGGGGGTCGAGCGGTCTCCCTTCGACACATGTATTTGACAAAGTCGCACTCCTTTGGAGTACCACGCCCGTGCAAATGCAAAAAAAATATGCTGTGGCCTATCTAACTCCGGTATTGAATGTTACTCCTCCTGTAACAGTTGCGTCGCGGCATCTTTTGAATCTTCCATTTCTTAGCGGAGGAAACATTTTTGACGACTGTCGAGTGCTACGACACTGGGCAGGGTGGGTCGGCCCGGCGGGGGCTTTCTTTTGAATCTATAGAATCTTTTTGGCGACGTCTAGATGCGGCGAAGATACGTAATGGCCTACATCTCGTCTTGCAAAAAACATACCGCCTTAGTCGTGCGCGGTCACAGGCCGACGGAGGACCCTGCGCTACGCCCGGTGTCGGGTAACGCCTTCCTCGCCACTGCTACGACTATATTTATTACCGTCCCTTATGAAATATGAGGAGAAAATTGAAGGAAAAAATTAGAGCGGTTTTTGAGAAAAAATGCATATATACGCGCAAAATTACACGGATAGACCAAATCCTCCTCCCAACTTAACAATCAACTGCAGCCCAATTCAATGGAATAATGGTCCAATTAAATATCTTGGTGTGCTTTTCGATAAAAGATTAATATGGAAACCCCACATCCATGCATTAGTAAATAAAGCCCAAGGGAAAATATCAAAATTATACCCACTAATTAACAGAAAATCCTCATTAAAAATTGAATGTCAGCTTACGATATTTAAATCAATCATTTTACCCACCTTAACATATGCTTGTCCTGTTTGGGGAAGCGCAGCACCCTCATCAATAGAGAAACTTCAGACGGTACAAAACAAATGTCTTAGGAAAATCATACAAGCACCGTGGTATATACCCAATACTGAGATCCATAGGGAACTACGTAAGGATTTAATCAAAAATCCCATCGATTTAGTTTCAAAAAATTTCTGTACTACACTTAACATTTCTCACTTAACAAATAAATTCAACCTAGGACGAAATGCTATCCAACCTTGTCGAATCCAATCCAAATTCCCAAAAGACAAGTTTCACCCCCCCATAAGAATTTATATAAAAAAATTCAAATAGTCTAATATTAAACCAAGTAAATTTTAAATAAACTACTAACCAAGTACATCCAAAATCAAACACTTAACAAACGGACCAGCGATGTAAAGCTCAAAAAAGTCAAAGATGCCCATTCCTAATCATGATAATATTCATATATTCAAGCCCTTGAAAGGCCTCACGGCCGAACAAGAAGTAAATAAAGGAAAGAAAGAAAAAGAAAAAAAAATTCAGGGAAAGGAAATTATTATTTACGAAAATTGAACATAAACATCTATAAAGATTGTCTTTAAGGAACAGATTTCATTAAGGAAAACATCTCTACCATTAATGCTTTAGTCGTAGGAAATCGAACAAAAACTAGGCCCTTTTGCAATTTTGGAAAAATCGGGAAAATCAACGAACATGAGATCAGCACCATTGACTTAGGCGTCTTTTGCGCTAATCAAAGACAAAGTTTGATCAAAAAATTTGGAGACAATTTTGAGAAAATTTTGAAAATATTTCTGAACTTTTCTAGTCAGTCTCTCAAAACTCAAAATATCCGTTTCAAACTCCCAAAGCCTTGAGCTCATTCAGATCAATTGGGGAATATCAATTTTTAAGAAAATAGGTTGAACGCTTTACGTGTTAGCGTTGGCCACAGACGGGTAGAGAGACGTCTTGTCGTCAATGGATTTTTCGGTACCAAGGACCGACAAAACAGATTCTGGATACACAACGTGTTAGAGAATATTGTTTCGTATATTCAGCAATAGGATTTATCCACATCGGTTATTTTTTATCAATTTTGACAATATTACATTTTTTGTAAACATATTAAAACATTATATTATGTAATACACGAAAATTGTAAAAAAGCATGGTTACAAAATCGGCCCGCCAGGTCGTAAATCAAATCCTAGACATGCCGGTTTGAGCACTCAAAAGCATATGAAATTGTCTACATTCCATAAGTAGCTCTAACGAAAACTCCTTCTGAAAGTTTATGAACTAGGTGAATTTTTATAAAAAAAGGAAAGATTTGGTTAACAATTTTATATAAAAATATTTTAATCAATTTATCACTCTATCAATTGAAAGGCATCTAAAAGTCAATTTTTAACCAATTATTACGGCTATGTTCATATCAGAAGTCAAGAAATTAAATAAATGTCATAAAATTATTATTTTCTTAATTTAAACACGAAAAAACTATCTTTTCGTTTAATTAGTTACCATGTGGATATTTTTGCCTTATATTTTGAAGGTAATATTTTTTTTTAGTTTATTTATTGTCGCATCAACGGCGATGGTCATTAGCGACAATTAAATAATACATTTGGTTTTAATTACAATAATAACAACTATGTTAACAAAAATGAACATGGTTTCTAAATTATTGACAATAGTAAGTATTATATATCTGAAAATATTTGAATTTTTTTGCAAAAATTAAGGATTTTTTCTTGGTATTTAGGGGATTCCAAAATTAAGGCAAATGAGTCATTATGCAGAATTTGTTGTTTAAGAGTGTTGTAATGAGGGCAGTGGTTAATTACATGGTTTAAATTAAGAAGGGTGGAGTTGTCACAGTGGTTGCAGGTGGGAGGAGGGCTTTTGTTAAACAAGTGGATATGACTCAATTTGCAGTGTCCAGTTCGGATTCTAGATATTGCTACTTGTTCCTTTCTATTTAATTCAGCACTTGTTTTTAAATTGAAAAAAATTCCTATTTGTTTATGGAGTTCACTGGCTTTGAGCATGGACCACTTGCTGTTCCATCTCTTTCATTAAGATTTCAACATGTTTCCAGATATCATTGAATGTACAGGAGGTTTTAGTAATTCCGTTGCTGTTTTCTTCGGTCGCCGATTCAGTCACAAGATTTGCAGTTTCACTTCCTAGGACTTCATTGTCTTCAGGAACGAATTTGATCACAACAGACGTTCCTGCTTTGACAATATGGTGGTGCAATTCATGTATGATGATTACCATTTCGAGGTTATGAATATTATTGTTGATGTTCTGGATGGCTGGAATAGAGCTACAGAAAATGATAAATTTTTTATAGTTCGTTTGATCAATTTGAAGGCTGTCATGAGAGAACAGATTTCTGCACTAGTAAGGCTGGCGTAAAGAAGTAGCTGTAGTTTAATTGTATCTTGGGTAACAACGGAGGCATGTACTTCACTGCTGTTTTTAAAACCACTGGTGAATATGTGGTAACCTTCATTATCGGAATTGTTGATATCAAATTGTATACCCGAGAGCGTCCAGGGTGGGATGTTGTAGTTGAAGGTAATATGGATTTGGACTTTTCTTCATCCAAACATATGGGAAAAATGTGAGTCGAATTGCAAACTAAGTCCGCAAACCCCCCTTATCCGGTTAGAGCCTTTAATTAGTTTATTGGTATTTAGTTGGTTATTTGTTAACTGTGTATGGTGTATTATGACTAAACCATAAGTTAAAATCTGAGTACAGATGGAAATGAGCGTTTTTGCCAAGAATTGATACAAAAATATTCTTCAAGCATAAATACCAAACGAATTACAGTTTGACAACGCTGCGGTAGCAACAGTGCCGTTAATAGCTTCTCTATAATTTGCTACAAATACTGTAAGAGTTAAATTTATTTCCGTTTGTTTCATTTGTAAATGTAAAAAATGAGTGCTGCTCATGACTATCAAAATGAATGCAGATATACATAAGAGACGCTTTGTTTGAATTGGTTGCATTGGACGACTTAAAGTAATGACTGAGGTGGTAGTTGCTTTGAAATTGTAATATTTGGGCGTAATTTACATGAAGCATCTGGGAAATTGTAAAGATTTTCTCAAAAATGGCTCCAAATAGTTTCCTTAAATTTCTTGTAAGAATAAAGTGAAATACACTTCTAAATATGGCATAGGTCCGATTTTTACTGTTAACTCTGAAATTTTGGAAATTACCAAAGTTTGATTCTTTTTCGGCGTCTTCCTACAATTACAATATTAAAAATAAATATTATTCTTTCAAATGAAATTTATTCTCTATAATTAGTTCTTTCATTAATGTTGTGGAAAGAGTATGTGACGAAACCAAAAAGCTAACCAAGTTCAAAAAATTAGGAATCAAATTAGTACGAGAAAATCTGTGTCATTCTATTGCACCACTAGTTTTCCATGTGTAGAACACAGAACGCATAAAAGAATAGCACAGGTCTCATTTTTGTTGAAGATTCTGAACTTTCGAAAATTGCAATTTTAGAAATGATGCGAGAAAGTATGTGATGTAGCACCACTAGTTCTATGTTGTTCTTTGGTTTTTCGGATTTTATTTCATTTTCCATATGTTTTATATATCCCTTTTGTTTGGAAATAGTTTAGGAATGATTTTACTGAATGAAAATATCCCGCCACTATCACCCCATTCCAATTCCTTCCCCTCTTGCCTTCGCCGTTACTCAATGTCCGAAAACATCACTCTTCCTTTCACCCTCATTCCGTCATTTTGATTGTGCATTTCGACCTGTTGGCATTGCTCTCATCTTTGAGTCGCAAAGTCCATTTTACGTTTATTTTAATTGTTCTCTTATGCTTCTTACTTACGTAACTGTCATGTTCTATTTCTGTATACATGCAACACAGTTACTTATAACTGATTCCACCTCAAACCATAGTTAATTTCATTTTAGAATGCACTTAATGTTATGTGCGTATTTAATCTTAACGCACCTATAAATTTTCCTTCACTGCAACAAAATTGTTAATTTTATTACAAAAAAATTAAGCGTATTTAGGAATTCCATATTTTGTTGTTTTGTTCTTGGTTATATAAAATAAGTTTTTGGATATTTGGCTTTATTACTAACGAAACAAAAAAAACATATAGGTGAAAACATCCATACATTTCTGCAGTCCACTAATATTTTCTCGGGACTGGTTGTTAATAGGAGCCCTGGTGTTCAGCGCAGAAGGAAATGCGCTGTTACGTACAAGGAAGCCAGCCAACGACCTTGGACGCTTTACGCGCGCAACCCATGTCGTGATAATAGTTTTTCCTGATCACTTTTAAGAGACACCGCGCAGGCGTGACACTTGTAAGTAGGGTTGACAGATGTGCTCGAAAGAAAAGCAGGACAACTTACTTTTTATAGCTCGTACAAATTACTGGAAATGAAAAAGTTTACAATATTTTTTAAAAATATTTAGCATTCGATACCACTGCTTTTAACTTAATAAAAGTTTATTGGTTGAGATGGCATCTTTGAATTCATCTGCGACTTCAGTGTAACTAGGCTGCTATGCGAAGAGTCGAGCTATGTTCACTTTGAAGAGTGACACTGTTCACAAAAAAAAAAAAAAAAAATTCAAAACGCAGAGTACCCAAATTTAACCTGTGAAGCGGTAACTAAATAGGGATTGCCGAGTGCCGAATGAGTACTGGCTCTCACGCAGCGGTAATATGCAGGAGAGGGGGTGGCGGCGGCAGCTCAACACGCTAACTACCCTCCCACTTTCCTTCTACCCACCCTGCAACATCAAATACAGTGAACAACACTGGCACTTAAACTAAGGGTAGGATTGTATTCTAACTGAATAATCCCCGATCGATCTGGTCTCACTCGAAGCACTGCAATTTTGAATAACATTCTATAATTTTTGGGATTACTTGACATGAATCCTCTGGGACAATTTCAAGATTTTCTCAAAATGGCTCCATTTTTTTTCTTTAAATTTATTTATTGTTTTACCCCAGAAACAGAAACTGTGTGTGACGTACTAAGGGGAGAAGTGTATTCTGTGCACGTTTTCTTAATTTTGAGATCTTTTCCCTAAATCATATGCAAGTTAAATTCTGAATACACAAAGAAATGGGCGTTTTTGACAAGAATTGTTAACAAAATATTCGCTCCGGTGCAATAAAATCTATTTTCAAATACAAACTAACTGTAGATTTGGACTGTTGTTTCTCATCATATCGTTCGTGAAGGAATACACTTCCTGCCGCGACAACATAGAGAACGATAATATGAATAACTTTAGTTCCCACTGAACTCTAGTAGACGTGTACAGATAATGAAATTACATTTATGTCCAGATGCAAAACAAGAGATCATTTCAGCATTTGCTCAAAGGATCAGGGAAACAGCACGAAAAAACCTGACCGAGATGGGGATCATTGACCCATAAGCTGAGGTACCATACAGGTTGTTTATAATTATACAGTACAAATAATAAATAATACATTAAATATCATTGTTGAAATTAATACTACTTTCCTTGTTTGATCCTCAGTAATGTTTCTAATTGTACATTACATTATGTTTCTAACAGTAACGTAGCGGGAAATATTTTACTTGAGACTTGAATTGAATCGTTTAGTGTCATCTGACAATGTATTGTATGTGATTTTTGTGTAGTTAGCTGTTGATACAGTCATCCGATGAATATGATTACTAACTCGAGTGCTATTCTTATAGACATCGGCGTTTGCTGAAAATATATTCCCGCTCTTGAGTAAGTCATTTTTGACAAAAAACAGTTTCATAAATCAAGAAACAAGGTAATGGTACAATTCCTAGATTAATAAAGAGAGGTTCACACGAATCACGTGGGTGGGATTTGATTATTATTCCTAGAATTCATTTTTGTAATCTAAAAGTCTGGGAGATATAAGATGTATTTCCCTCAGAATATTATGCCATATCCCGTGTAGTTTACAATACTGGCAGCAACCACCTAATACTTTCAAAACAATCGTATTTCTCGTGGCACTCTTTGGTACGTTAAGTTCATGCCCTCAGTTGGTACGCTCTTTTAAGCCGTGACGTAGACAAAGACCTCCTCTCCCCACACTCCCGCTGTGTTATATCAAGAAAACTAGCACGTATAGTATCGAGTTTCTTGCATGGTCGAAAAAAATCGAACATAGGAAGAATGAAGTTACGTCATAGAGGTCGGTACCTGCGTCGGTCCTTCCCCACTTCAATCCAATCGGAATTTTATTTCGTCATGTGAAGATTTAAGAATATACTGATATTCCCTTTTTCTTGTAACCCTTAAATATTTTCTTCCTCAGAGATGTACTATATTACTAATTTCCAATGCGCGGAGAAATTGAAAGAAAATTATGCCGTCTCCAGCCGTGGGAGAGGTCTCTATGGTTTCGTTTGACACCGAGAAACTCGGGAAAAAGTCCAAAAACACTGAAATAGTTTATATTTTGACTGAAAAATTCAAATATTTGATTTCACCTCTTGTCATACAGCGTATCCCGACTGCATCACTGCCTAGACGCAGCTGACGTCAGGGGAGAGCAAGGCTCCAAAGAAGAGGTTTCCGGCAATTAAATATTTGCCATTTACGCGTTCCTTTGTGGAAGGGCCACAACTTTATATTCTTGATAGGTAAATAATTGATGTACAGAGTATGCAGCAATGGGCGCTGCGAACAATGAGCACTTATTTTTTATCAATTCTGGCTAAAAAATGACATTCTTGCTATAAATGGAACTTTTTCAGTTTTCATCGAGGTGGTTTTATGAAAGTTCTTATAAGGCGTTCTGTATGGAACACTATTGATTCTGTTTCGAAAACATACATTATCTTTCTCCGTGTCTTCGGAAAATATCAGATTAGTATGCAACAAAGTCATTCCGCCCACGAGACGGCAGCTGAAGTTCTTTGAATTACGTCTCATTGTTGAGACATTGATTTAGCTGTATGAAACGTTACATTTGTCAAATTTGTGTTGATATTTGCTTGAAAATATATAGTTTACCCTCCACATGTTCTCGTACTTGTAATGAGTTTTAAAAAAACTGATGACTGAGATGTGTTAATTCGAAGAGAAATTGTATAGTATAAAGAATATTACATAACCTTTACTAAGGACGAGAAAGTATGTGCTGTTTTAGCATCACTAGTTTTCTTTGTTTTTCAATCTATCATGTACATAAAGAAGAGGAAGATCAGGCTCCTTAATTAAAAACTCTTACTCCCGAAAACGTATACGTAAAAAGCTCTTGTCTTGTGTAGAGTTACGTTCGTCAGTTACGTTCGTGGAGTCAAGCGAGTTTGGAATATCAATTATGTATGTTTCTAGGGCAACAAACACCAGTCGTATCCATGATGGAACCACGTTACCACAACACGGCACTTCGTTTGAAAAGCCAAACCAATCGCTGGCCGTCAAGTTGCATGAAAAGCGAGAAGTGTTGAGAAACATTTTGAAAGTCGCAGAAAGTGACATTTTTCAACGAAAAATAACGATGAAGGTGTAATTGAAATAAAAGATGCAATATTTAAAAAGTGATTCATTTATCTGCCTCCATGACTAAACAACGTGACAGTTTTGGTGACTGGCTGCATTTAACATTTCCGCTAATACTGTGTCACAAACTGGTGCCTGAAGTTCATTGACTTGCGCAAAAGATTACCCATGGCTTTCCATCATGGATCGAATTGCATTGAATCGTATTGCATACGTGTCAGCATTACCTTATCTCCAAGAGCTCGACGTGAATTACTGCGGGAATGTAAGAAAGATGTCCTTCAAATTTTAATCTTTGCTTCAAATATAATACGAGAATTATCATAATGATAACGTTAGTTGTTTCAAAAGAGACAATTTTTAGTATGATTGAAAAAGGTTCTGTACGAAATACTTCATGCTTTTAAATGTGGTAATTAGAACCACTGTCACCGAATAAAAATTATTCACAATAGTTTCATTGTGTTATGTTTTAAACTCTTTATGATTTTAGAGTTAACAGAGTAATTTTCATCAATATTTTTAAAATTGTTATATGTAAAATAAATTATATATAGTATAAAAAAGGGTAACAACAAGAAACATTTTTTTTATAAAACATACTACATGCAATTGCTCCCATATTAATTGTGCATTTTGGCGTTGAAATTCTACAAACTATTGAAGATGTATTTTCATGTCAAAAAAATTATACACTTCTTTCTTTTTAACAAACTATCGATAACATTTTAAAAACATTAATATATGACGCAGGTAGCCCCCTTTTTACTTGCTTATCCACCATTTTCATCAACCGGCACCAGATATTTATAATTTGATACTTGTGTTTAACAAGCGTACCCCATTCTACATTTAAAAATGCTAATTGTGATGGTGGTATCTGCAAAAGTGAATTGCACTTGTGGTTATCTCGCGTCCAGTTTTCGACCGGACAGTCCGGTTTTCTTCATGTCGGTCCGGTCAAGAGAATCTTGGTAAACCGGACAAAGATTGTCCGGTTTTTAAAGAAATTTCGTTTATTTTCTTGTTGGAGCTACTTGGTATTTACTCAAGATTTCTGACTTTGCGCCTGACCACAACCAATGAGGCAAAAGGTAGATTTGTAGGTTGTATTTGAAGTTGTAGGGTAGGTGAAAGATAGGTGGATGAGTCGCTACAGCCACCCGCAAGTCAGCGTCGCTGACTTCACTGGAGCCAGTGATCATTCGGCACTCGGCAGTCCCTATTTTAGTTACAGCCTTGCAGGTTAAGTTTGGGTATTCTGCGTTGTTGTTGTTGTTGTTGTTGTTGTTTTAACAGCGCCACTTTTCAAAGTGAACATGTTCGCCACTTCGTGTAGCAGAGTAGTTTCACTGAATTCGCAGATGAATTCCAAGATGCTATCTGAAGTATCCAATAAAAGACAAGGATCCTTAAAATGATTTTATTCAAGACCAGGTACAATTGCTGAAGTGCCGAATCACAAGTAGAAAGTACCGTAAGCGAAGCCGTGTTGTCATAAACCAGAGGAAGTCCCAAAATCTGCCAAGTCACCGAATATCTGTAGGAGAGTTCCACGTTCGTAGCACCAGTCGTCGTAGTAGTCGCACTCCACACTGCTAACACCAAAACACTCGCCAGGATACACTCGCTAACACGGCCTCTCGCTGTCTGCTTTGGCGTTTTTCATATTTCCCCCCGCTAGTTACCCTAGCGAGGCGGGAATTTATTCAAGAATGGGTGTACAGATTCTGCTCCAGCCTTTCGGCTTTTGGAGCTGCGGGAGGGCGATATCTTAAAAAGACTAACTAATGACTAACTTAAAAACTAACTTAAAACTAGAACAAAGCCACTTTGGGCGATGAGTTTTAATACACTGTTTTTTTGTATAAATATTCATAATAAGTTCTTAATTGTTCTTTCTGTTCTTCTATTTTCTATTTTCTTTTTCCATTCACTCACACATTCAAACATTAAATTTATATGTACAAACACATTCACTCACTCATTCATACCACACTTCACTGCACTTCACTATTTACACTATATACACTGATTTTCGCCACGGCGCCGACTTTACTCAGGCGTCCGTGGCGCCGCGACGTTTTCAGGGCCTGGCGGATCAGACCCGGCTGAGCGCGATTCCGCGCCTCCCACGCAGGTTCCGGCATCAGTGAGCGGCGACCGCCTCCCACGCACTGTCAGCTCCCCCGCGTCGCACAGCTCAGCGAGCTTGTGCGGGGGAAGTGCGCGGAAGGTGAAGGCGACGTGCTTTGGGCCCTTTCTTCTATGGAAGGCCCTGTGCACGCCGCTGTTCGCCGCTACGCCGGTCTCGCGCAGGATGCGCGGAGCGGACGGTCTCAGCGCCCTTGCGAGCGCCGTTTCCGCCCGCTTCTGCAGCTCCGCCGGGAACTGATTTCGCACGCCCAGAACTCTGAACACTCTGCTTTGGCGTTGAGTCGGAGCCCTTCTTATAGCCCGGCGGGGCTGTGGGCCCGCCGACTAGCTGCGGAGTAGGGGCGGGGTTGAGTCTCTAACCGCCTGCTCGAGCGTGACGGCCGCGCGCAGCCGGGATCGGCCGGCTCGCACCAGTTGTCTCCTTCTGTCGCATGGGGCGGTAACGCCCCGCTGACGTCACTCGGCGGCGGCTATTTCAACTGTGCGCGGCCGGTCACGACACTATCTCAAGTAGTAAACCTTTGTTAAGTTAAAAGTAGTGACATTTAATGCTAAAGATATAAAAAAGTAGATTGTAAACTTTTTTTTTCATTTTCACTAATTTTTACAAGCTATTAAGAAAGTCTGGTTTTTATTTCGAACACATCTGGCAATCCTAATTGTATTTATAAATCAAGTAATCCTATTTTCTCATTGAAATTTATAGAAACTTGAATCTGCTGTTTTTGTTTATGGGCGTTCCGTTGAGGTGTTTGGGGTGTTTGAATTGACATCCCTGATGCGATTGAAAAACAAGACTTGCAATCGCTTCTGCTTATCATGACATGCTTATACGGCTATATTGGTCATGTCTGTTATCATGTTGTATGTCATGATTAAAAAATCATGTAAGCGAGAGCGTGACAATGCCTACAAATATCGCGTATCATACTTCGAAAGGTAATCAAAGGTATGAATCATGAAGCAGGGAGCGATAAGTATCGAAAATATACTAGCTGAACCCGTGTGAAAATTTCGCACATTTGTGCGCGTGAAAGAATACTGGCATTTTTAGCCCTACATTCCATTCTTTAAGAATAATTTAGTTTTAAATGAAGTATTTTGAGCGCAAAAGATTATGTTAAAAAAATTATTTTCTCGCTACTTCGTTCTCAGTGTAGAGAAAGTATTGTAATGCTGCGGGGAAAAATACCGGCGAATTTTCAACAGAACAACTCTTATTGCCGGGCCCTGCTAACGAAAAAGTGGATAAAGTTTGTCCCTGTATACACCGAGGTGACAAAAGTCATGGGATAGCAATCTGCAAATATTCAGATGGCAGTAGTGTCGCGTACAAAAGGTATAAAAGGGCAGTGCATTAGCACATCTTTTATTTGTACTCAAGTGATTCATGTGAAAATGTTTTTGACGGGATTATGTTCGCACGACAGGAATTAACAGACATTGAATGTGGAATGGTAGTTAGAGCTAGACGCATCAGACATTTCATTTCGAAAATAGTTTGGGAAATCAATATTTTGACATCCACAGTGTCAAGAGTGTGCCAAGAACACCTATTTTCATGTATAACCTCTCACCATGAACAATGCAGTGGCCGACCCCCTTCACTTAATGACCGAGAATAGCGGCATTTGTATACAGTTGTCAGTGCTAACAAACACCACTGCGTGAAATAACCGCAGAAATGAATGTGTGACGTACGACGAACGTATCCGAGAGGACAGACCGGCTAAATTTGGCTTTAATAGGCCATGGCAGCAGAAGACCTTCTAGAGTGCCTTTCCTAACAAGCACAAGGCCTTCAGCACCTCTCCTGGGCTCGTGCCTATTTCGATTTAACCCTAGACGACTGGAAAACCGTGGCTTGGTCATAATATGAGTCCTGCTTTCAGTTGGTTGGTTAGTGATTCCGGACGTGACAACAATGTAGTGTCCCGTAAGTGTAGAGTATGTTTTACGCGGGAGATGGCGGTGATCTTCCCCCGCTGGATGGCGAGTAGTGTAGTGCATGTTAGTGTGTGTGTGTGTGTACGGGGAGAGGAAGGAAAGTACGGGGTGAGGACAAGGAAGAGGAAGGAAAGATCGCGCGCGGCCCGTGGGCCGTTTGTTAGGGCACTGCTCTGGCATTCGCGGGGTTTTGTTCGAAGAACCCACGGAAAACTACCAATCAGAGCAGCCGGCCGCTAGAATTCTCCTCCAGACAGTGACTGAATTCGACCTAGCTGAAAAGCTAGTGTAGAAAATCCTGCCGCGGTCAGGACTCGAATCTAGGACTCAGAGGCGCTGCAGTGACATCAGTTGATGCAGCGCTACCGATCGGAGCTACCGCTCCCGATCCGATTTCAGTTAAAAAGAGCTGATGATAGGGTTCGAATGTGACGCAGGCCCTCGAAACCATGCAAGTTATCAACAAGGCACTACGCAAGCTGGCGGAGCTTCATAATGGTGCAGGCTGTTTTACACGGAATAGACTGGGTCCTCTGGATCAACCGAACCGATTACTGACTGGAAATGGTTAAGTTCAGCTACTCGAAGACCATTTGCAGCCATTCATGGACTTCATGTTTTCAAACGATGGAATTGTTATGGATGACAATGCGGCATGATACCAGGTCACAATTGTTTGCGATTAATTTGAAGAACATTCGAGACGACGAGCGGACGAGGCGAGCAAAGGATTTGGCCACCCAGATCGCACAACAAGAATCGTTTCGAACATATATGGTACATAATCGAGACGATTCGTGCACAAAATCCTGCACTGGCAACATTTTTGCAATTATGTACGACTGTAGAGGCAACATGGTTCTATTTCTGCAGGGGACATTTAACGACTGGAGTCCATGCCACGCCGAGTTGCTATACTTCCCGGGACAAAAGGAGGTCCATCACGATATTCGGAGGTATCCCATGACTTTTGTCATCTCAGTGTATAGTCAACTGTTCTCAGTGTATAAACATTGGATTCAGAATACACGATGTGTAGTCTGAATCCATGTTTTGATCCTTTATACCGAAAAAATCGATTGACGGCAAAAGTCTGTCCATCAGTGACAGTATATTCCCCAATCGATCTGTCTGATGTCGCGGCCCTTTGAATTTAAAACCGATATTTTAATTTTGGGGGTACATTACAAGAAGCCCCTGGGACATTTAAAAAAATGGCACCAAATTTTTTGATTAAATTTTGTCCTTATGTTGCTTACGAGAATGGTGCCAGTCTCATTTTTCGTTAAAATCCCTGATTTTTCAAAAGTTGCAAACGTTCACATATTTTTGACGTCTTCCTGCAACTGCAACAGTTATGAAAATAAATGTTTAATTTTTTAATGAGCTTTTTTGCGTAATTTTGCGTCAAATATACGCAATTTTTAAATTTTAAACAAGGTTTTCTCGAAAACAATTTGAATTTTTTCTTTAATTGTTTTCCACGCATGTAGCAAAGAACGGTGAAAAAAGTGGTGCTAGTCCCATTTTCGACACTGTATTTTCGAAAATTGAAAAAAAATGGATATGTTCGAATTTCCTGTGCTTTGTTTGTCGCTGTCAATTCGCGAAATGGCAGCCTTGCAGGTTGGAAATTCTTAGGATTTTTTATATTGTTGCCGCTCGTGTTAACCGTATAATTTAGTTAACATTCTTATGAAAGGATTAGATTTAAGGAAGGAAATATATGTAACGAAGAACTTACAAATATATTCTTTTACTTAAAGAAATATATCGCTGTTTATGTTATTCAAAAATCGTTAGTTCACTTCGATGTAATCAAGGCAAACTTGTGTGAAATATTACTCTTTCTTTTCTGCATTATGTGCTGCAAAAATACTATAACAATTTATTCCTGTTTGTTTCATTTGTAAAAGTTAGAAATGACTTCTGTCCCTGGTTATCAAAATAGTAAATGCAGATTTGCAACAGAGGCGCTTCGTTTGAATTTGATGAATTTGACTTTTTCAAGTTATAATTGATTTTTCAGTATGGAATAAATGACTATTTCAATATTGTTTATTGAATAATTACAAGCTTTTGACCAGTTAGGTCCTTGGCAGCAGAAGATGAAGAAATCTAAATATTAAATAAAGAAAATGAGTAGCTATAAAAATACAACTTACGCATCAAGAAAGAACAAAACCATTTCATGTGGTTAAATAAGATTCAATAGGAAGTTATGGAGATTTTTTTTCTAAGTTACGGGTTACGCAGTGCGTACCTTGCATACATGAACTGACACGTCACTGGTACACATAAGGATGGAATTATTGTTTGCTTTGTTTGACGTTTTCGAGTGATATAAAGTTGAATCCTTTATGTCTGCCTAACGCATTTAACGGAGTATATGTTTTATGTGATTGGAATACAACAATCTCAGTGGCGAAGCTGGCGGGTAATCTGGGAGCCTTAGAATACCCATATTATTTTTCAATAAAATGTGTCGTTAAGTGTGCTAGTTTTCAATAATTTTTGAGTGAATCGTTGAAGAAAATTAAACATTTTCGACTCCTTTCCCCGCTTACGCCTGAGGGAATTAGTACGGCTACTTTGGGACCGGTAGCTGAAGCGAAGAGCCTGCCAGTGGATAGGCACCGGCTGGCTCTGCCGCGCATGCGCACAAAAGGGCGCGCGCTATCCCTCGCACTTAGGCCTCATTCACAATGCAAACTTAAACGTTACGTAAGCCGTAAACTTATGCAGTAAACTTTTCACGTAAAAACGAGCATTCACAATGGCAAACGTAAGCTGGAACGTAGGTTTTGCCTGAACCAATCAGGATTCAACATATTGATCGATTCGTTTCTAGCATTTTTTTCGACTCGTATCGATTTCGCCTTTTGCATTTGCGAGCAGCTGTTGCGCCCCTATCTATTGAGGTTATAAGCGAGCAGTGAGCTTTAAATTGTGTACCGCAAATATATTTAACGCATACAATACCAATACACACGCATAAACAAGAATCGATCTGGAGTCGACCTTCCTTCTCGCGGATTTTGTTGTGCATTTGTTTTTTTCATGCTGCTCTCTGATTGGTCTTCGGTAGAATTTCGACGTAAACTTAAACGTTGAAGCTTGGAGCTTGCGAGCTCTTTAAGTTTACGTCTGACGTCTACGTTTACGTCAAGGCATTGTGAATGATCTCGCTTTATAACCCATTTCTAGGTTTTGCGGCTACGTTACGGTTACGTTTAAGTTTGCATTGTGAATGAGGCCTTACTGGGCAGAGAACCGTAGAGAGCCTAGGCTTCCGGGAGACACGGACTTGTTCCGCGACGCGCGTTCACGTCTCGACCAGGCAAATTCACCTCGTCACCTGACGTTGTGGGGAAGTAGAGTCGTTTGTGTGATTTTTGTTTGTTGTGTATTTTCGAAGAGATAGAAATAGTATAGATACGTAGTAATATACCATGTTAGATATGAAGAGAATATTGAAATCTACATCAAAGCAGACACGACTATGAATGAACTTTCTGGGTCACAATTATTTATATCAAAGATACAAAATTGTTTCTTTTAAAATTATTGATACAGTATGGAATATAGTGAATACACAATATGGAATAAGTGACTCAGATGGACTATAAGTTACAAGATCTTGAAAAGTTCCATTTTATTGAATTTCTTGATGGAAAGCAGTTTTCCACCTACAAAGCGTCCTTTCGTTCAGAAAAGATTTCTTTCCTAATAAAACAATATTCATCCTTTGACAGTGAGCAGATTCGAAATGAACTGACAAATGTATACATTGATAATGCAAAATGCTTGGCTGCAGATTTGTTGAAGTATTTGTTAGACAAATTGGTCTAGAAAAAATTATCAAGAGACGGTTTTGTTGATGCAACTCAGTCTAAGTTTCCCTTTATCTACATCATTACGTAAAAGGCATATGATTACATTAAGGAGAGTAAAGACATTCAAGAGAAATTCAATGGGAATTATTAAAATCGGTAATTTCAGTACGCTGGCTATCGAGAATTGTCTGCTAAATTACCCGTGCAGGAACGACAGTGTTAAAGAACAAATTATCGACGTTTTGCTGAATGAAAAAAAAAAAGATGAATGGAGCTAATTTACAAAATAATTTAAGATAAGATTTTGAGAATACCCTACAAGCAAGACTAGCTTAGACTGAATAATCTTCATACAGTTTTTGTAAGATAATTTAGTTTTGGGAAACGATGTCTTAACCAACAATTTATACTTTATTTTTACAGACTGCCTCTCAATTCCATTCAAGGCCCGTCACCACTTAGGCATTATGGCATGGTTTTTCGCGTCTTTGTCAGTCGTGCCGCTAAGTGTCGCATGCTCGCGACCATATCAAGTAGTGCTGCAGATGAAGCGACTCTAGCGGCACGACCGAGAAAGACGCGAAAAACCATGCCATAATGTCACCGTGGAATTGAAGAGGAAGCTCCGTAAAATCCTCAGTGTACGAGCTTTTCTTTTGTGTAAAATTAATTTGTGCACTGTTAGAGGGATATGAAAGTCGAGTATCATGGAGTATCATTTAACTGAGTGATTAAATAAATAGTATCTAAAATATAATGTTTTAAGAGAGAAAAGTAATCATCAATTTGTGTAATTGTTTCTAAAAATGGAATCGTGGGAAGTAATTGAGAATTGAGAGAGAAAATATGGCCAATTTACTTTATGAAGATTAAATTTTATTTATGAATTAATATTACAATAATACGTAACTTTCCAATAATTAGTGAAAGTATGTTGTGGCACATCTAGTTTGTATTATTGTAGCACACTTTTGAATGAACATCAGTGGCGCTGCAAATGAGGAATCATTCTTTCCCCTCCCGCGTAGCTGAGAAATGCAATGGAAAGTGGTGTCGTGATTTCAACCGTCAACAAAACAAAGTTCTTCAGAAGTCATATGTACTATTTTCAGTGCGCCATATGTTTTTGTGTAATGTTATGTTAAGTGAGAAAATGACACTACCGTGGATATACTGCCTGTAGCTCACTATTAAAAACACACTTCCTTTTCGATGAGGTCGTTATTTTCATGCGTTGTAGCCTACAAATACTCTGTATTTGAATATTTCACAAGTTTCGATCATAAATTTTGAGCACAATTGTCTCCTTTCAGTCACAACTGTAATGAATTTCAAAATGTTTTATCCGCGCTGTGATTCGAACTCAGGAACACAGAGCGTGCACGCTATTCACCACTCGCTTCACAGGTAAACTCAATTTTCCCGATGCTTCAAAACAGTTGAACATTTTAACGCAATTTTTAAAAATTCAGAGATTTCCATTTACATTATTCCAAGATCTAGTTTTAAAGAACATATTTCATTGAGGAAAACAATCTCTCTCCTGTTAAAATTGTAGTTTTGGGATGCTATTTTGTGTTTACAATTTTCGAAAATGTAGAGAATATACCTACATTCTTTTATTAAATTCGATGTTTGAATATTACATGACTTTCTTAGATTTCGAACATATTTCAACACAAACATTAATTTTGCTTTTTAATTTGTAATTATTGTCATTAATTAAGTTTGAGGTTTACTTGTTTCTTATTTTTATTGACAGCCGAATTAAATTGGAGCACAATTTAATTATACATGTTTTACATTTATTTAAACACACTTTATACATTTACTCATTATACACTATAAAGTTCATTCTTCAGTACAATGTTTTGTACTGAACAATGTACAGTGAACCTTATGTAGTGTGCTCCAATTTAATTTGGCTCTTAATCAAAATAAGGAACAAGTAAACCTCAACTTTAATTTACTTGTTTTGTGCAGCATGTAATAAGAAGCAATACGTTATAATAAACGTACGAAGTGTTAAAGCAATATGTAATAATATGGGGATTTATTTTATGGATTTCAGAAGCTGAACGAAAGGAATGGCGAGTTACAGAAGCAGTGATGAGAATGGCACACGACATGGCGCGGATACCATCGATGACACCTTTCGGCTGGTGGTGCAGGGGCTGCAACATCTACAGGAGGCGGAGCGCAAGATCCAGAAGGCACTGCGCCTTCAGAAACAGGAAGCGGAGCAAAATATTCTGGAGGCACAGAGCTTTCTCAAACAAGAGGCGGAGCAAAAGATTCAGAAGGCTCTGCACACTCAGAATCAGGAGGTGCGGCAAAATATGCAGGACGCACTGTGCCTTAAGAAACAGGAGGTAGAGCAAATGATTCAGGAGGCTCTGCACCGTCAGAAACAAGAAATGGAGCAAAACATTCAGGAGGCTCTGTGCCTTCAGAAACAGGAGACGGAACAAAAACTTCAAACAACCCTGCACCTTCAGAAACAGGAGGTGAAGCAAATGATTCAGGAATCTCTGCACATTCACATACAGAAAGTAGAGGAAAAGATTCAGGAGACCCTGCGCCTTCAGAAACAGGAGGCAGATCAAAAATTTCAGGAGGTTCTTGATCTTCAGGAGAGGATGGAACACAGAATGCAGGAAGCAGTGCGCTTGCAGGAGCAGACGGCGGCAACGGCATTGCGCGAGATGCAGCTAGAACTTCAGGAGAAGAACGCCACCATCCTCACTCTGCAACAACGTCTTCAAGAAACCCAAGAGAAAGTGACGGTCTTGCAAGAGAAAACGTCGACTTTGGAGGAATCTGGAGGGCATGGAGGTATGCAGCGCCTCGAAGACCGTATGGAGAAAGTAGAATCGTCTCTGCTAAGTGCGACGCAAAAGTTCATGCCTCGCGTTGAGGCTGTGTTGCGTCAATTGGAAGATCCTCAATCTACACGTTCGTCCCTTGCCATCGCCGCCGCATCCTCGTACAGCTCCATCCCCACGTTCTCACACGTCGACCAACAGGGCGCAGCAGCCGACGAACAAGAACGCGAGAAGCAGTTGATAAATCGTCGCTTGGACGAGCTTGAGTTGAGGGTGAAGCGGGCACGAATCTCTCCCTGCCCGCTGGGAGAGGCGTTAAGTATGGCAACAAAGGAAGGAAGACTAAGTGATGTACGGCGTCTCATAGACTCCGGTGCTGACGTAAACTACACTGATCAACATTATTTCACTCCTCTACTTGAAGCGGTGTGGCAGAAGAACACTGCCATGGTGTCACTTCTTCTGCAGCGAGGCGCAGATCCAAACGCTCTGGACGGCTATGGTAATTCCGCGTTGCACATGATTGCGCAGAGGGGCGAGAGTGGCCCGCTCATGGATATGCTGGTTGGCGCGGGAGGCAACGTCAACGCGAGGGGCATCGAAGGAGAGACTCCTCTGCACCACGCGGGGTGGTACAACAAGAAAGCTTTGGTGTGTGCGTTTCTGGCGGCCGGCGCCCGGAGGGACCTCAAGCCCTGGGACGGAGAGTGGGAGAATAAAACGCCATTTGACATCACGACGTCACCTGACGTGCGGAATCTTCTGCGACTGTAAAACTAGTAATGAGAATCATCATCTTCCTTATCTTTGAACATTTTAAAGTTAGCTTAACATTTCGATTCTCAGGTAACGCTGCCGCCCTCGGTAATTTCCACTGCCTTTTTACAAGCTAGGTTCCCTTAACTCCGACCTCTTCGGCCCAAGGCATGTAACAGGACTGAAATTGCAATGAGGGGTCTGAACATACTTCCAGTCAGTACAACCAACTTTTGAATCTATGAATCCGCCCCCGCCTCAATGTTACAATTCATTTAGTTATTTGTTGTCTTCGCCGGCCAGAGTCAGACTACCTGCCATGGAACATTTTTTCGGCATGTGATAATCATTGTTCTTTCGTTGGAATGAAACATCTCATCCGTAAACGAGTAATTTAGTGTATAATTAAAATTAATTTTGTGCGAAATGACCGTAAAAATGATCTCGTGACAATTGTCTATGTTAATTATACTCGTATTTGATGAGATTGGCCATAGATTTTCAGACAGTCAGTAATTTAAAAGAAACTATTTGAAATAAGACAGGATTACATAATTATAAACATTAAAGGTTTTATTCTTCATTAGGTAGACGAAGTTTGTTCTGCGACATTTCGAGGACATGGATTTTTCCCCATCTTCAGGCTACAATGAATTTACTGACGTTAATGTACAAACAATACAACTATAATGAAATATTAGCACTCGATATATAAATCACATATGAAGACTCACCATTCAGAAAAACAAAAAATAATTATACATTAAACTATATATATATATATATATATATATATATATATATATATATATAAACAGAAATACATTCAAAACTTTTTTGTAAAATCTAAAAAAATAAACATGTGTCTAAGTTTACTCTGTTAAGATACTCTTTAAGTTAGTGATGCGCCTAATTTTTAGCAAATTTCAACATGCGGTATTTCCAAAAATTATCAAGTTAGAAAAAAATAAAAACACACGTGTTAACATATTTTATCCAATTAATAAAAGAAAATAATTAAAACAGTGATGGTCGAATTTTGATCTTTTTCAGCGATTTGACGTGGAATAGCTCATATATTGGATTCCCCTTCCATTTAGAATCTTATTTTAGATCAAATTTGTCTCTTAGTATTTTGTTGCACTTCCTTTGGCTTTTATAATAGCTTTAATTTTCCTTTGTATGATGTTAACAGCTCCAATTACGTGCCTTTCAACCACACTTCCTCTATTCTCTCTATCAGCTCAATTTTGGTTCTTCACTTTACCGACGTTTTCTTTTAAGAATCTTTCAAATACAATTGGGATGACATCAGGGCTATTCTGGCCATTCTAATATCTTAATTTTATTTAGAAAATGAAATTGAAAATAAAATTTTCACATCCTTGGCAGTGTGGCGTGGAGCTCCATCCTGCTGGAAAATATAACCATCTCGTAACATCTTTAATTGAGGAACTGCACACTTTTTAAACACTTTGAGGTAATGTTTTTTAAGGTGGCATTAACTACGAGGTCATTAGCGAACACAATGTTGATTTAACGTTAGAGGTATCTGTGAGAGTAGTCAGTTGTCACAGTATCAGAGGACCGCCAAGTAGCATCCCCGCGTACGTTCCTCTTTACACGTACTCCTGTGCTTCCAGCGGCCAGAGTTGGGAAGGAATTAGGACATTGGCAAGGTTTAGGACACTTCACAGAGGTTGGACTAGCTTCTGTGAAACAGTCAAGCTTGTTTTGTCGAAAAAATTTCTTATTAAATTGTCCTGGAAGTAATGTTCTTTGTTCATTATCCCATTCGCATGGTATAGTTCACCCAATCCTTAGTTCGAAACCATGCCCCATATCACTTTTGTAGGATATTTTTACTTTTTTTCCTTCGTAAATTCGAGGACCAGTTTCTCGGCAAGTCGTTTTCTGACTAACTGATGAGTCTTCTAAAATTTCTATTCTAGTCTCGTCAGAAAAGCACATCTACAAAAATTTCAACAAAGGGAAATTTGTAATTTTGTTGCTTGCGACTTGTGAACTTGTTCACAATTAATCAAACTTATTAAATAACAATTAATGTAAATGAAATAAGTGAAATTAAATTCATAGTTCTTACTTTGGGCCAGTCATGCATTGTCCAGCGTTTGTGTTGGCGTGCACATTCAATTCGTTTCTTTTTCATAGAAGTAGTCAACTTTGGCTCTTGCACTGGCCGATAAGTTCTGAAATTCATTTCTTTGATACGGCGTCGTAATGTCCTTGTACTTATTTCATATCCAAGATCTCGTAACATTCAGATCTTTCGATCTTGTTCTTTGTTCTTTTCTGTTTTTTAGCACAAGTATTTGTAGCATGAAGTCTTGTTTTCTTAGATTTTCTAGGTCGTTTGCAGTTTTACGATTTATGGAATTTACACCCAACCCTAAATCAGATCTCCTTTTTATTCTTCCCACACTCTTTTTCAGTTGTGCAATTTCAATATGTTTGTTTAGTATGGTTCGGCATAACCTCAATCTCTCTCTTTGGAGTAATGTCACTTTCCTTACCTATGATTCCCAATCACTCTTTCCTTCAAAACTACCGATCTATGGCCCTATAAAACCACGAATGTGAGCTACAATAGTTTTCGCTATCACGAACACAAATAAAAAGAGATATACTGAACTTGGTACTTGTCAGATCGAAGAACTCCTTAACAACTGAAATATAGGAACTAAAAGAAACAGAAATAAACGCAGAAAGCGGTCAGTTGCGCAGTGTCTGAGATCTATCGGTCGATTTGATAAATGAAAGGACAATACAATAAAATTTGCCCAAAACGGAACACGTGCAAGCCGAAAACCTGCATTAACCGGAAAATTTCTACTGCCCGCGAAGTTAAATGGCATTTTATACAGCATAAAACGGAACCTCTCCTACGCGGAAACAGAAATTTTTTCATGTTCATTCCTGTGAATTTAATGTAATTGACAGAGAATTGCGAGATGTTCTTAATGAAATTAATGCATCTATTAGCAAGTTCTCCAGCACTGCGACTATCACTGTTTTGTATCTCTGCTCTATCCCTGTGACACGCGATTTAATCGTGGCAGGCGGATATTAAAGGAGAGGAGCTTCAGCTGTCGGCGTAGAATTCGACCTCGGGGTGGCTTGTCTCTCATGGCGTAGGACGAAGGGGAATTCTGTCTATTCTGACTCTCTGAGTGTAGGAAGGTGTACGGGCATAGCTTCTTTTCACGCGTCTTCCTGCCCCGCGTTGAAAATCATAACCCCGCGACAAGACATGCATTGCCCAAAGCCATGCGAGGGTATCAGAAAGTGGTAGTACTGGGTTGTGACGCATTGTTCGTTGAAGTCGGCAAGCAATCCGAATTCGGTCAGTAAGGTGTGTATTTTTCAAATGCGTCAGAAGTTGTCAATGAAAAGTGTTCAATATTCATTTATTGGTGATTTCTTCCATAAATACGTTATATGTTAATGTATTTTGACTATTATGATAAAGTTATGTAATTTACTACTTTCAGGGCAGAACGTCAATATCACAAGTGTCTTAAAATGGACAACCTTGCGTAAATCGGAAACCTCCCTAAACTGGAATTTTTTAATTTCCTGATCGTTTCCGGCTTAGACAGATTTTACTGCATTACAAAAATGTTTTCTAGCATTGGAAGAATGTTATCCTAACTTATGAAAGTGTCGAACATTCTTATATCCATTAAGTGATTCAGAACATGACATTTGTAAAATTTAAATAAAATCCTAATTAATGTCCACCTACTGTATATTGATATATAATGTGTTAGTTTCGATATTCTAAGAGTAATTTTGATTTATAAAAAAGTAGAAATGATTGATTATTTTGAAAAATTAATACCTGGAAATGAAAGTATGGCAGTAGCATAGTATATGTACACAGAAGTCGTAAGGTAGCCATATAAGATAGGGTAAGAATTAAATGCAAATATTACGCTGTAAATATTAAAACTCAGCAATGTTCGAGGCCGGAATAATCAGTGAATACAGGACATTCGATATTCGTAATGTGAAATATATACAGTCATTATTCGGGACATGACCGATTATAATTTTTTTTTATTTGGATGGCATCATACGATGGAATGCAGGAAAGATAGAAAACCAATGGTGACACGTTTTAGTACAGGTATGGGTGCCAGGACAGGATAGGCGATTGTCGTCACGGTTGGGAGCATTAGCAAAATTACTTATAAAAGTTATAAGAAAAATGAAAACGGAAGTGACATTTTATTGAGCCTGTAATTTTGACAGAAGATATCTGGTCGTCTTAGCGATAAGTTGAGAAGCTATTTGGTCATCGTAGCGAGCACTTGAAAAAACATTTTAGACGTGGTAGAGATCCATCCAGCAAGAAAGTTTAAGTAACCCTTTTTTTGAAGTAGTGTCGAAATAGAAATGCCCATCCGAGACATTTGGCAAATAATTTAATGTAAATGGTTTGTGTTGAAACTAGTTCAATGTGGTGTCAACGACGCTTTATTCGGTTCTAAAAGTATTTTCATGTGTCGAAAATGTATGTCATTCATAGCTTTGTACAAATAGATTCTTACATTCTCTCTATCGTAGTAGCTAATAATGTTTTACTCCTGTTCAAAAATTCCTAAAACCCAATGACCTTGTATGTTACCTCCATAAGGGATATGAACTGGTAATATTGCAATTTCAAAATTATGAACGCCGTAAAAATACTTGCAGATAAGAAAGATGCTGAATAGTTAGAATTAAAAACAGCTAAATTTACGTTTTTTGTACAAAAAAATTATCGATAAGTTGCTCTTCAGCGTTATCCTCTGATAAGATCATTTTCCAGTAGTTCCGAAAATTCTGTCCCAAAATCTTATAAAGCTATATTTTATTCTTCCCGGGATTTGCTTTACACTTCCATATTTTATCCCCTAATTTTTGAAGAGATTAAATCTCCACAAAGTTGGTCTAATTGTGTTCACCTCAACTTCTGCAATTGCTCTGTTGATCGTTTTGTAGGCGAATCTATATAAACATTAAAAGGCGCCTGTTTTGTATGTTTATGTGAATGTGTTAGTTTCGTTTTAATTAGAATAAGTTGTTAGTCACATTCATTTGAAAATCGGTCTTTTCACGTTTAAAAATGTAAGTGTGAGAACTCGAACGTAAGAACGTTAATGTGCTTCTCTAGCATTACTCATAGTTTGGTTTCTCCGTATTTACTTGAAGTTCAAGTTCAATACGTTCCAAGGCAAATACTGTACGTGGGTTTTTACAAATTTATTTTTAATAATACGTTACAAAGGATGCAGATTAAATGAAATCTGCAGCGTGACGATTCACTTGTCACATTAAATGCGACCTACGTATATGTATTTGGGTAGCATTGGTTTAATTCCCGACATACTAAGATAGCAGCCCTGAAACTCGTAAAATCACGTTTTGGGATATTTCTTAGAATTTTCTGGCCGGATCCGAAAACAAATTATCAGTTCCCCGCCAGGAGACCGAAACCCATCGAATGACATTTCATGACTCGATGGGTGCACGAGAAGTGGTCTAACCATGAGTGACGGAACCGCACATACGCACTCACGCACACTCGGAGTAACTCAAACACTGTATAGGGATGATATTACGGGACATTAACTTTCGTTCAATATTAACATCAAGATAGAAGAACAGAAGATTCCCAGTCTCCAGCATCGAGACTCTTCGTGGGAACGTCTTCACTTCAGCAGCACGCAATTGACGAGTACAACTCCTTCACAAAACAGTAAGCGTCGCGGGAGACGTCGTACGGAGTAAATTAAATAATTCTTGGCAACAAGAAGAGTATACAGCCATTAAAAGGCCATTAATAGTTAAAATAAGTAATATTTAAATTTAATGGCATGCCAATGATACTTTATTTCATAAAGTCAAAATTTATAAATAAAATAACGAAGTTAGTCTTGTGACGGCACAGAGTTTGTATGGAATATTTCACGTTTATATTAAAAGAATATTTCGCTAGATTCTCTTGAAAATAACGAAATACCAAGAAACGCACGGTTCCTTTGTGTCTGAAACGTAGCTGCAGGGACATGCGCGGCGTTCCCCTCTGCCCCCAAAGACCGCACACCCTTCGACTACCCAGGCCAGGCCGCCCTTCCAGTTCTGTGCGCTGATGGCGCAGACCCGTGTCCGTCAACCCCCAACCCCTCACTGCCTACCTACTAGGGCGAGCACTTTATTGCAAAAAATGGGAAATCCCCGGCTGTGTCAGCCAAACATTATTGCTGAAAATACATAAATATGACCACCCACGTCGCACACTGCGTGCAGCTGCAGGTTTGCCTGTAATATTAGCATTGAATAAGAGAGCAATCTGAAGGAATTTTCCACTCTGGAACCTTCCAGAACCATACGGGGAGTGCCTGGAGCAATTTTAATGCGCAATAGATTTAGACCAATCACTTGAGAGAAATCACTTGAGGCCAGGCCGCCCTCCAGGCCAAGCAGCTCTCAAGGTTGCGTTACCGGATGCAAATTGTATCCGAACAATATGGTTTCTTTTACTTCAGGTCGGTTCTTCGCCGAGCACACAAGTCGCGTTCATGCGTCCGCATACTTAAGCTTTGGTCGCCGGGTACATCATTTCGCATCCTAGCGAAGTTATTTAGACATTGTGAGCTTGGATCGCAGGGCACGCAAAGTTTCTGCGGTTACTGTCAGATTTCTTTATCAGAGTAAGGTTCCGATAATTGTCGTAACCTGCCGCACTTGATGAAGGACTGATTGACGACGAGTGCACGTATAAATTTGAGATAACGAGTGCGCTAATCTGGAGACGACCGCGCCGCTGTCTGCTGAGGACTTCCGCCGAAATTGACTTATGAAGACCTATTATCCACGGCCTTGCATCGTCTGTGAGATGTCTGAGGCCGACCCCCCCCCCTCCCCGTTTCGGCTATCTAGGTGGAGAGCTGGCGGGTCATTGGCCTCCAGGAGTCACCCCAACGAGCAGAAATACGGTGACGATTTTTAAAGGAAATGTTTGATGGTTTGGCTCTTTAAGCGATTAGTTAAAACAAAAGACCCTTGTTTAGTTCTAAATTACCAGGAAATTTAAAGATTTATGTGCATAAATGTGCGTGGCCGCGCTCTGGCTTACTTTTGTAATTTAATCCATAAGCTTAATTCTAATTTTAATTTTTTTAATTGAGATAGTGAACTCGCCAAAATTTCTCTTTTGTAATATCTCAAGTCATAGGATTAAAATTTGTTCATAAAGTCAACAAAATAAGTGTTTTCTATTCTGGCAACGATCACCCCTCCAACACACAGAAATGTATCTCAAACGTCATTTGAGCTTGCCAGCGCCCCAACAAAACGAAGAAAAATTGCATCCGTTACTGTTTTAATAATCAATGTAAATATGTTATTGGAAAAATGTTGGTTTATTTAATAGATTAACTCTGCAGACCAACTATTTTATTTTTTCAACAGAGTACTAAGTTTTCATAGAATACCCAGCCCGTACTGGATGGCATGTCGACCCACGTAAGTATTAATCATACAAGAATGTTAGAGTCAGGTTTTCATAAAAAATTATCATAAAAATGAAATTGTTTAAAGTGCAAAATATTGTCAATCCTGAATATAAGAACGTTTCAAATTAGCTAAGGCGATATATTAAGTGTCCTTCAGTTCTGGATGTTTAGTTTATAAATGAAATTAACCTTGCTTGTTCATATAATGGGCTGCAAATATTGTAACAGTTGAGATTTATTCATGGTTTTTCATTTGTAGTAGTAAGAAATGGCTACTGTTTCTGACTAGCGAAATAATCACCGAAAATATCCACCGAAGGCACTTCGTTTGAATTGGAGAGCAGCCGACCGCTAGAATTCTCCAGACGGCGAAAGAACTCGATCTAGCTATCTGGCTAGTGACGAAAATCCTGCCACCGTCGGGACTCAAACCCGAGGAACTCCGAGTTAGAGGTACTGCAGTGACATCAGTTGATGCCCGGAGCTACTTCTCCCGGTACACAAAATTGTTTTTGCCGAGTTCGCTTTTACAAAAATGTAGGTTGAGCAAAAAAAAAACCTGGAAATACTATTTTTCGCTTTTATCGTGAAGCACTACTTTTAGCATTACTAGAATCCCCTTTTCAAGGCCACGTTTACAACATTATAAGACATTGAACCAACTCTATCAATAACTTACCATTTGAAATTTTCAAGTAATGAAGACATTCAGGTTTTTAATTGCCTAGGTGTACGAAACTTAACATAAGTTTAAGCGATCAGGTTCTAATTCCTTATTATTAACTAAAATGAGTTATCCATTACAGTTATTATACTATTACAATGTTTTTGAAAACTTCAGATTTTGCAACAATAGTAGAATATGTGAACGCGAAAAATGAAGAGCGTTGTATGCGGAAATGTGCTGGAAGCATTGTCTGAAAACAAATAGACTTATTATATGGCAGAGTTGTGCACAAAGTGTAAGTTCAATGTCTCTGGAAGTAAAAACTATTTCTACAACCCCCTACAACGATCAGAAACCTGGGACAAATGGACTAAGAAAACCTGTGGCTCTCTTTCGAAAAGAAAATTACACCGAGAATTTTGTTCAGAGTATTTTGAATTCCATTTCGCCTGTTGATGAATCTTGCACGTTAGTTGTAGGTGGCGACGGACGCTACTTCTGCAAAGAGGCATGTGAGATAGTAATTCGCATGTGTGCAGCTAATGGAATTGGGAAAATGATTGTTGGTAAAGATGCCATCTTCTCAACCCCAGCTGTGTCGGTCATGATAATGAAATATAAACTTGCTGGTGGCGTAATTTTGACAGCAAGTCATAACCCTGGGGGTCCAGATGGTGATTTTGGAATCAAGTATAATACGTCTAGTGGAGGTTCTTCTCCACCTAATTTGACTAACAAAATGTTTGAAGTGAGTAAAACATTAACAGAATATAATATTGTACCAGGGATGGTATTTGATTTATCAAAAATTGGTATTCAAGATTTTGATATTATGGGAAAGAAGTTTGTTATTGAAGTCGTAGATCCAGTAAAGGATTATGTTGAATTGATGACTAAGTTGTTTGACTTTTGTGCATTAAGTAATCTTCTTCATGGATACCGTACAACAAAAGCATTCCCAATTTTGATCGATTCTTTGCATGGAGTAACGGGTCCTTATGTTAAAAAAATTTTTGTGGACATGCTTGGAACAACAACTAATAATGTAAGAAATGTTATCCCTCTTGAAGACTTTGGAGGGAAACATCCAGATCCAAATTTGACGTATGCTGCTGATTTGGTGAATGCAATGAAAGACGGGGATTATGAATTTGGAGCAGCGTTTGATGGTGACGGAGACAGATGTATGATTTTAGGTTTCAAAGGATTTTTTGTCAATCCTTCGGATTCAGTTGCCGTTTTAGCCGATAATTTAGAATGCATAGCGTACTACAAGGACAAAATAAAAGGTTTTGCCCGCAGCATGCCAACGAGTACTGCTTTGGATAGAGTTTGTGCAGTAAAAAAGAAAGAAATGTATGAGACCCCAACTGGATGGAAGTTCTTTATCAACCTCATGGAAGATGGGAGAATTACTCTATGCGGAGAAGAGAGCTTCGGAATCGGATCCGATCACATAAGAGAAAAAGATGGCATATGGGCTGTTTTAGCATTTTTGTCCGTTATTACGAAGACAAATATGTCAATAGAAAATATTTTACGAAACCACTGGCAGAAATATGGAAGAAATTTCTTTATGCGTCATGATTATGAAGGTTGTGATTCGGAGAAAAGTAATCAAATGATGGAACAGTTTGAAGAAAAAATTCAGTCTTCTGATTTCATTGGAAGAGAATTTCGTAGTTCTTCTGAAAAAATTTATAGAGTGAAGGAAGCCCATAATTTTTGTTACACGGATCCAGTTGATGGAAGTGTTGCTGAGAAAGAGGGTTTACGAGTGATATTTGACAACGACTCCAGATTTGTTGTACGTCTAAGTGGTACAGGAAGCACAGGTGCAACGATACGTCTTTATTTTGATTTATATGAATCAGAACCTGGCAAACATTCCGAGAATCCACAAGATAAAATACAGGATCTAGTGGACATAGCTTTAAATGCCTTGAATTTGGAAGAATTTACAGGTCGTTCCCAGCCAACAGTTATAACATAAGTTAAGAGTTTTTGGTTACAAACATATCATATTTGAAACTTCAGAATTTTTATTGTTTCGCTTTTTTTTTATTTCAGAGTGTTGGTGTTAACATTACAGATAATAAATTATGATAAATGCATATAGATAATTTACAGAACACATAAAATGTGTATTCACTACTTTAATGTCACATTTAATGATAACAACAACATAAATAATAAATTTATTTATCACATAAATACAGTGCATGACATGTATTACAAGTAAAGATAGAAAATACTACTGAATATGGTACTAAATAGAGTATGTTAAATACAAAACAGTAAAATTGCACTGAATTTCATTGCGAAAGTCATGGTATTCTGCAGATGAGAAAGGAAGAGTGTTATTAAAGGATGTATATATAAATTAAAATAAACATTGTGAGTAATGAGAGTCAATAAGGAGTTTATGATTTTTTCTGTTTCGAAGTTAACTGTAAATTTTTATTTCTATTTCTGTTATTTGATGTGATACATAAATGGCTCAACAATTCCCAGTGTAATATCATAGCATTAGTTGACTAATACTTAAAATTGGAAAATCAATGTGATCTTTAAAATGAAGAAAAAATATATTTTCAGTTAATCTCTTTAAGCGTGCGCTTATAATATCACTGATAAAATTTTTTCATTTCAATTCTTCATTACGTCACACTGACATATTGCGACAACGCACATTACGCACTTAAGATATTCAACTAGAGGTCACATTGGAGCAACATATCGTATGCTACAACATTTAATACACAATACTTAATGAAACAATTAACTCAAAACAAAATAAACAATTATAAATACCACTTAAAACAATTTCTGGTAAAAGAGAAAGATTATTTATTTACAAAATATGCAATCAGGCAGGACAATCCTGATAATGTTCACGATAAAACGAAGCCACACACGAGAAATAAATGTAAGGATACAATATTGCAAATAAAAGAAAAAATGGAGATGAAACTGAAAAAAATAGAAAAGACGGAAGGTGATAACTAGGGAACGGATTTTCATGTAAATACATGTTTTGATAGGAGCAAGGTACCTGCTTTGAATTTGTTTTCTAGATTTTTCGAGACATTCTGAATGAATTGAAACCATTTTTATTTTACATATTTTAACATATTTTAGTATAAGTACATATTTTCACATATTTTACCTTTTACCACTATTTTTTAACATATTTCGTTACATTCGAATATTACTTGTACAAGAAATATCAAATAAGAATTTCCCAATAATATTCGGGGAATCTGTTTTTCTGATAGACTTAGCAATGTAACACTGCACGTTTATGTCCTCCTGACCATCGCTCCGACTGACCCTCTTCCCTTGCTTCTCAGAAACCGCGTAGGATGAGCGGATGGTCAAGAAGCAGAAGTGTAAGCAATCACGTTTTCTCGTGTTACATTCAACCCATGCGCAACACAATATTCATCGGACAAACACTGTTTAGAATGTGTCTTATCGCGCTCCCTGCGCCCCACTTCTCTATCTCAGAAATGCGAAAATCGGAACCTATCCGTATTAGCTCTCCACTACAACTGGTCACTTACGCACCGGCTCTTCGTAACACTACAGACTGTACTTGCAAGTATTTTACATTTCATATAGCTATCTTATTGTGTGGTGTGGACTGGGGCGAGACAATGCCAAAACTCGCAGCGACATCCAAAGAGTTAGTGGCTAGATACATCTGTGAGTTTACTAATGAAACCTTTAGAAGTGACTCGAGTATATTGTACTGCGCATGCTGTGAGAAAAAGGTTTCAACCTCCCAACGGTTTCACGTCTCGCAGCACATCGCTACAGCAATACACAGAGAAAACAAAGAAAGAAAATTGAAGCTTCAGCAGACATTACTGACATCTTCACCTGATGTTCAATCAAGTAAGTCAGTTTTCTTTACTATTTTGTGTCGTGTATTGGTTAGAGCCGATATTCCCATTTACAAAGTCAGCGACCCAGAGTTCAAGAGCTTCTTAGAAAAATACACTGACAAATTCCGGATGAAAGCACACTCAGAAAAAATTACATGAAAACTATTTATTTGGAAACTGAGTAAAAATCGGGAGGAAATAAAAACTAGTAAGGTCTGGGTTTCCATTGATGAAACTACTGACGTTGAAGGAAGATATATTGCAAATCTTATTGTAGGAAAGATGTGCCCTGAATCTCCTTCGACTTCAATTTTATTAAATTGTGAAGTTTTGGAAAAATGCAACCACGCTACAATTGCTAGGTTTTTCAACGACTCGATGAGTCTGCTGTGGCCTAGTGGTATCATGCATGAAAACGTGTTGTTGTTTTTAACCGATGCTGCTTCTTACATGGTGAAAGCGGGGAGTGCATTAAAAGTGTTCTACCCAAAGATGATTCATGTACTTGCAGATGATTCATGTACTACGTACATGCTCAGTACATGAATCTCTCTCATGCTCTTGCATTGAGCATGTACGTAGTACATGCTCTTCATCGAGTGGCAGAAACTATTCGACATCAATTTCCTGATGTCGATACTTTGATATCGACTATTAAAAAAGTATTTTTGAAAGCACCAAGCAGAGTTAAAGTGTTTAAAGACAGTTATCCTGAACTAAATTTGCCTCCACAGCCGGTAATTACAAGATGGGGCATGTGGTTAGAAGCAGCTAAATATTTTTGTGAAAACCTTGAGCAAATAAAAGATATTCTTTTGAAGCTGGACTCCGAGTCATCTGCAGCACTACAAAAAGCAAAATCTTTGATTTATGATTCTAGTCTGAGATACAATTTGGCTTTCATTTCTGCAAATGCAATTTTTTTAGTAAATGCTATCGCAAAGCTTGAGGCTCAGAACATGCCATTAGCTGCTAGTATTGAAGTTATTAACAGTGCATTAGCAAAATTAAAAGACATAATAGGTGAAAATACAGAAAAAATGAAAAAGAAATATAAGATTCGTTGGAGAAAAATCCAGGCTGAAAAGACATGAAAATCATTACCAACATTCTCAGCGGAGGAAAAGACACCTCAACACTGGAACTAGAACTGAACCCAATGGATATATCGGCGTTCAAATATGCTCCAATTTCTTCTGTAGATGTGGAACGTTCCTTCAGCCGCTACAAATCTATTTTGAGAGTTGATCGACGACATTTTCTCTTTGAAAACTTGAAAATGCACGTTGTATCTAACTGTTTTAAATTCTAACTTCAATATTTATTTTACATATTTTTAATTTTTTCCCACATATTTTTGAAAAAATAAATACATATATATGTACATATTTTGATTTTTTTATTACAATAAAATCCGTTCCCTAGTGATAACCAAGAGAGAACTGTATAAAATTGGCCTAAACGGTATTTAAATGTGTGAATGCTGGGAACATTGGCAACAACATTGCTCGATAAGAAAAACTTGTTTGGATTGCGCAAAAAATTGTCTTTATTCACCTAGTAATTGTGACCACGAAGTTGGACGTTGGTATTGCGAAAGAATAAATCGAATCCTGGGTTGTTATAGGGCCGTTTAGTATTTTGTAAGTTTCAACGAGATCTCTCTGCAAAATCCGGTCATTAGCAGGACGGCAAAATTAAACTGAGAGAAATTATAATTATACGAGCGAAAACGATGAATACCTCAAATTTATTTTATAGCGTTTTCCATTCGTTGCACTGAAACCCACCCTAGTGCAGGGCAGAAACGTCATCACTCCGCAACAGTGAAGCTGCACACGCGTGAAGAAGCCCACACGCGTGAAGGGCAGCTACGAATGAAACAACGGATTCCGGCACTGAGTCAGGGCTAATGTGCTACGCAGTGAAATTATACACAGCTGTTCTTGGTCAGTCACATTGATGGAACTCGAAAAATAATAATTTTGAATTATGATTGTCGTTATAATTTTTATGAAGTCTTTTAGTAATTCTTACTTCTTAATTCAGAAATTATTAACGTGTGATTTCTTTATTTAAAAACGAAAACTTCAAATGCGTATGAATCGTAATTTCATTTTTCGAGATTTGCCAGTGATCGATACAGTACACAAAATTTTGAACCGAACGGCTTCTGGAGAATTGTTTGATTACTTAAAACAGTAAATATATTAACATGAACATTTCCGATGGTATATGTATGGGCGTGCGCGAAACATTTCTTGGCATATATATTTGAATGATTTTGTAAGGGTCACTATTTTTATTTTCACTCTATTAGAGTTTCGAAATTGAGACGTACCTAAAACACTTTAGTTTCTAAATAGCACTGGATTTGTTAATATGAAGTTGTTCAAGGTTAAATTTTCGGAAAACACAATCTGATTTTCCAAACTTCGTGTAAATCACAAACATTATTTTAAGACATTTCTTGCAAAACATAATATACTCCATCATTCGAAGTATCCCTGCGTGACAGAAGATCCTCAATGGCCTTCACAATTTCACCATGAACCTAAATCAGCATGGATAACTTCCGTACCTAACCTCACAATGGCCCGGTGCACTGGACTGCACTGACGCGATCGTCGGTGCAGTTTAGTGCGCCCTGGGTCCGTGTCGATGTGCGAATGGAACACGCAGTTCTTTGCACTGGTGCGCCCTAGCGGTCGAATGGAACACGAAAGCTGCCCTGAGTACCAGTTGGTGCGGCGAATGGAAAACGCTATTAGTTGATACTCTCTCCTTGATATGAAAACTATCTAGCTAAAATATATTGTACATCTTCAGTTCTTGTAATGTATATACATGGGTGAATAATTTATGGGTCATACAGTGATCTCTATACAGATTACTGGGTATACATGTTAATGCCATGTTTCAGAACATGAGCGTTCAACCATAGTGTAGACTTTTTTTTTAATGAGGCAGCTGTGGGTAGTATCTCCAAGATGGAATTCGGCACGACTTTTTGCGTCTTTCTTAGTTCTGCCGGAAGATGTCGCATAATCGCGACCGTATAGGCCCGTTTTCACGTTGGAATATGTCACGACATTTTGCGTGTTTCTCGGTAGTGCCGCTAGGTGTCGCATGATCGCGACATTTTATCAAGCTCTGCTTAATTCTGGTGTGGCTTTTGCGATAGCAGAGACACCTCGCGGTAGAATTTGTAAACATATCAGACTGCAAGCAGTCACGCCAGCTCGAAGCAGGACACGGGGCACGGGCTGGAGCCGGGGTCCAAGTTGAGCGGAATCGGGCGGGCTCGGCGGAAGTGAATAGGACTTGCCGACTGGCGTGACCAATAGCTATGGCTTGTCTCGAATAGAAGTTGCGAGTAAAGTTAATAACTACTTGCGTCGGAGGAAACTTATTTCACAATTTTAATAGTAACACCATAGTCCTGATAGCATTGGCATACGAATATGAATAGAGAAATATTTGTTTTTAGGTTAGGGTGACATGAAACAGTGGCTTGTACATTACTTATAAAAAATCGTAATCGTGATTAGTTTCTAGCGTTTATGTTTGTGTGGAAAATCTTCGTGAATTTTCATCTTCAAATTGCGTGTAATGTCACGTATCTTCGAATTAAAAATGTTTTAGTGTATTGTTTTCAGTCGAAACGAATATGTTTACCTGTGTAACCTAAATAGGCTTCATTTTTGTGTAAATGAAAAGTTGTTTGAAGATCGATTTCCTAACGAAAAATTTTAAAATCGAATTGAAATGTAAAGATGGTCAAAATTAAATAATAACAAAAATCTACATTGGCTATATTATAGATATAATTGTTATTTTTTTAGTAAAATATGCCAGATAGTATTTGGTGTGTAAGCATTATACTTTTCAATAATTCCCCAATCAATAATATTTGCTGCTTCATACCCCAAACTAATTCACGATTCACTGTCAAAAATTTACAAAATTCACATGAAGTTAATTCATAGGACATATCTTCATTTTATGTAAGATTCTTGCATTATGTAGAAATAGTGAGTCTTTGAAGTGTAGGGCATATCAAGACATGAATGTATTGTATGTGTATCAATAATATTATTACAAGACTCAAGGATGAAGATTGAAAATTAATGTTAACAACCCTTGTTTACCCAGAAACCATGGGCATTTCTACCCAAATTTGAAATAAAATATCCAGATTCATTAATAAATCTAATAGTCTTAATAATAAAATGAATGTTCTATGCTCTTATTTTACAAGTAAAAGAACCTTCTGTGCTCATCACTTCCTATCTACTCATAATGTATTTTTCCATATCTATTTATTCAAGTAAACAAACCCACATGTTTCAAATCGATTCTTTAGGCTATGGAAACATAATTCTTAAGTTTCAAATTAGTATTATTTTTTTAAAATTATTATTTATTTATTTTTTATTATTACTTTCTGTTCAACGATATGTCTTTCAGAGCTTTGAAATTTACAAAGGACAGTCGTCATGGACACTAAACAGTAACCTCTTTAAAAGGATTTTTTAAGGTAAAATTTGAGAAAAAAAATGTTGTAAAGATAAGATTGGATTGGAAATATGAGAAAATAAAACTACAGAAGATGAAATTTGTCTTTAGAAAATTTAGAATTAATTCCATGAGGAAAGGGATAAGATTTACCAAGATGAAAACATTGTGCATGATGTAATGAAGGAAGAGAGTTCAAAAATTTGAGACTATAATTTTTAATCAGTCATGTATTGTAGGGAGATTTAATTCATTATGAATTTGTGTATTGGGAATAAACCAAGGTGTATGTTGAATTTTTCTAAAGAATTTGTTTTGGGTATTTTGAGCTTTTTGTATTTTTGATTTAGCTTCATTTGACAAAATTGGACATGCATATGTTAAAGTAGGCCTATTAATTGAAGTGTATATTAATTTAGCAGTTTTAACACGAAGAGTTTAGTTATTGTAAGGGAATTTAGTTTGTGTATTTAAAAGTAGTTTTTTGTATCACATTTTTAATACGAATTTTCCAGTTCAGTTTTGAGTGTAAATGGAGACCTAAAAATTTAACATATGAAGAGGAATAGGAGTTTTATGAATGAGAAGGGGAGGACTTATTGGCTTTCATAACGTACATATTTTGGCTTGGCATTTATTCATATTGATTTTCATTCTCCAGTTGTTGGCCCAAATTGAATAACATTTAAGATCTATTTAAATACCTCGACTTGAAATACGTATTTTAAATACATTTTGCTTCAGTGTCACGTGACTAAAAATGTCGTGGAAGTAGATGTCAACGTGTAAACGCGCACTCTCGACTTTCAAGAAAAGTCACGACTGTGAAAGTCGCGCCTTTCAAATGTCGTGGAATATTCCATGACATATTCCATCGTGAAAACGGGCCTTATGCGACAGTGCTGGAGATGAAGCGATTCTAGCAGCAGAACTGAGAATGACGCAAAAAGTCGTGCCGAATTCCATCTTGGAGATACTACCCCCAAACGCCACGTTAGAAAAACCCAAGTATAAGATATATCTTACCCCGTGGTTCAACTGTTCATTGGAAGCATTTGGCTGCCCTGCATTAACGTTGGTAATCATAAAGTAAAATATGGCGGTGAAAGCGGGCGAGCAAAGTAGTTGTCTGTTGCATTTTCTACCAGGGAGCATACCTGAAATTGGGATTTGAGAGCATTTGAAGTTGTATTGTCAGATGCGTTAGAGTTTGTTCGAGGAGAGTTGTTTTCGAAAGGCCGAATGCTGAAAGTTTTATTTTCTATGAGAAATATTTTATAATGACTGCCGTCATGTCGAAAAAGAAAATTAGCCAGGATGATCTTCGACGTATCATGAATGAACAGAAGCGCAAGTTATCAGAAGCTACCAAAAAAATTGAGTCGCCTCTAGCTAAATATCCTTTAATCAAAATAATGATTCTCATATTTTATACTGCATTTAGAGGTTGTCTGTGAAATAGAAACTAAGGTTATGTTCTTGGGCTTAAATGTTTTCTTTGGTCTTATGGTTTAAGTTACTTAGTTTCAGTACTCTTGTTTTGTAAATGTAAACATGAAAGTCATGTTTGTTTTTACTTAATTATCCTTTAGTTGTTAGTCATTTCCTGCTAAGTTATTGACCTTAATTTTCATACATATTCTGCCAAAGGAGAACTTACTTGCATAGTATGTGATTCTGTGGTACGCAGTGAAGCAGTCTGGACTGTACATATAAACAGCAAACAACACCGGGAAAATATTGCTAAACTTAAAAAGAAAAGAGATCCTGAGCCACCTGCACCAGTTCCACCCACTACATTCAAAAGGCCTGCTCCAGAGCCTCCACCAATTCCTCCGAAGAAGATTAAAGGTCAGAGATTCTGCGACAGTAAAACTAGCAGAGTATATTGTTTCTGTGTAATGAATCACCTAACAACAAACAAAAAGAAAAAAAGTAGACGTTCAAAAGCGTATTGGAGGGTTTCTACAGTGGATAGAATTGCAGAGAATTGTAACAAATTTGTCTCTTTTGATATGCTGTTCTAATTTTCTTGGTGCTCAGAAATTAAAGAATAGAGGACCTGTGTTGTGTTTTAAGTCAGATGAATAATTATATTAAATAAAAAAAAACGGAAAATAGTATTCAAAAATATTTCAAATTCGAATGAAAAGTGACTATTACACAAGTACTATCTATTGTGTGAAATTTTTTAAAATTAAGATTCTTGTATTGAGAGGTTTAGGTTGTAGATTGACAAGTTGGTCATAATCAGTCAAAATAGCATTGTAAGTTTCTCTGAAGAGCATTAAACAAGTAAGTGACATTAAAAGTAGAGAAAGTATTGTTTAGTAGATCACGAGGAAATGGTGGTCACAGATGTTTTGAAAAGATGACATTTAATATTATGTGAAGTTAAGTTCCTTTTTGTTATGGTATGGTTGGGAACTTGAAGGTAGAAAAATGTGTACAAGAAGAAATTGTACAACTTATTTTCAATATTTAATCAACACATTACCTAAAATCATTTCACATGTGCCAGAGGGACTAATTAAATAAATTGTAAGAAAGTTTATTGTGAGTGGAAATAATTCTGCCTTATATTATTAGCTTTGTTTCAGTTTTGTGGAGAAATGTAATTTCAGTACTTGTGCAAGTAAAACCAAGAAAATGTCAACCCTTTATGATAAGGGATTTATGTACAAGTATTCAACTGTTAATTGTTATATTTTTTTAATTTTAAGAAAAAAGAAAGCTCTAATGTGGAAAACTAACAAACAAACCCACCTATTGTAAGTTCTCTTAATAAGCGTCTATTTTTTAAGAGATCTGTTTATACTTTAAATCTGTTTATTATATGAAGTATTTAGTTTCAGTGATCATAGCACAAAGACAACAAATTTTTTGATAGCAAGCAATATGTGGGTTTAATACTACTGTTTTCCAAATAATTAATTAAAGTTCTAATTTCAGTTTAATTTTTAAATTATATTGAAGTGAAATTAAATGATTTTAATCCTGTGATAATGGAAGTGTTATAATGACTACTTTTCATGAAATTTTAATGGAATTTGCCCTCCAAGATTTTATATTCACACTGGTTGTGATTGATATATTCATAATACATGTCATGTTTTCATTTACTAGAAATAATTTTATGATCATGGAAGTATTGTGTGCTATCAAAACAATATTTCTTTCAGTTAGAGCTGTGTTCAAGTTTCTTGTTAGCTCTTTATAAAGGACTTCAGAGTTGTAATTTTCTGTTCACTAGTTTAATTATGTATTTTAGGTATATTGAAAAATGCTCCTCAAAGCATTCCAGAAAATTCTAAGAGCTCCAACATTATAATAGTAGAGAATGGCAGTGAATCAATGAAAAACAGCAGCAATGCTCTTGAACAATTAGCAGCAGAAAGTAGTGAATCAGAAGATGAAGTAGGAGATCCAAGTCAATTACAAGAAAGTGAAAAAACACCTGGGAAAACTGAAAAGTCTGAAGACAGAAGAATTGTCTCACAAGATGAAGTTCTACCTGAAGGGTTCTTTGATGATCCTTTACTTGATGCTAAGGTAAGATTCAAGATTTCTTTTGAGTATTAAAATTTGTCTTTTATTTTGCCTTTAGTGTGGGTTAATGTTCTTCAAAATTCATCGTTTTTTTTTGACATGTTTATTGACAATTGTAATAGAGTGCTAAGTACTTTTTGCTTATTAATATATCAACATGCCTATTAATATCAAAGATTATTTTTAGTTGTGAATGCCATTTTAAATTGTGTATCTATTTGTTTTTGTTTTTTTTAACATTTGATAATAATATTTACGAAGAAATTATTGAATATCACATATTTGAATAATCTGATTGTAACACAGTAACGTGCCTCGTGTTTTGACTTAGCAATACTTTGATTGAAAGATTGAAGAATACTGAATTCTGGCATATTTTGTGCTAGTTGCACCACTCTTTTTCTTCCATTTTCTAGAGACTAGTTACATTTTTTCCTTACGTCCTCAAAACATATAAATCTCTGTTAAACATGTCTATTCCTGAGGAATGGAAATCATCATTCATCCCCCTATTTTTAAATTTGGGGCTAGTGAGAACACCTCCAACTACATTTCTGTTTCAATTCTGAGTGGCATTCCAAACAATTTTAAAGTCATCATGACTGATGAATTAGAGAGACAACACTGTTCATTGGTTGGCTATGATTCATTACTAAATAGAACATCAGTGCTAATCTGTGAGATCTACCCTGATTTTAAACTTCTTAGATAATAAAATACTGTAGTAATATATAGTTGCTATCATTTACATCAATTTAAAGTCTCTTAATTTGGGGAACCAAGAACACTTGCTCAAGTTCAAGCATTTGGTACATTGGATGATTACTGTACACCATATTTCATATGTTCAGTAACTATCTCATGCATTTCTCTTGTTGTTTTGTCTATCCCATAAGGTTTACACCTTGTCTTCTTTTATTCCTTACCTTTAACAGTAATGTTAGTTCTGTTTTGAAAGATATAGAATGTTAACTTTTGTTGACAACCTTAAGTGTTTTACGAATATTGAATTGCAAGGTGATAGTGAGAAATTACCAAACAACCTTAACACTCTCTACAAGTGGTGTACAGAAATAATTTAAATAAAAGCTAATTTATAACTTTTTCTGGATCTAAGTCAATTAATGCAAATGTATACCTATTGAATGCAACAAATATGGAACATGCATTCCAAATTATAAGGCCTATGGATGATTTTATTCAGATATGCAGCCAAATCTCAGTAAATTTAAAATTTCAGTATCTTCATGCATCCTTTATTGTACATTGCCTAATCTGAATATCTTGAGTGGAGTCTTAACACTCTTCACTTCCTCTCGTGCTTTCTTAATTTCTGTATCATCTTCACCATCAGTCTTGCTTTCTTCTGTTGTGAATCCATATTTCATCTTCATTGTTCATTATTTTTTAACTGGTTTGAAATAGCAACACAATGGTGTTTGGAATCTTGAGAGTGAAGTATGCTCGACTATTGACATGATTGCAAGTTAACACCCCTCAAAGAGAGTATTGTTAGAAAACTGTTTTCATTGTATCCTCTTTCTTCTATCTTGGAGTTTATCCTGTTTAAGACATTTAAAGAACAATCAAAGAACATAGTTTAGGGATAGTGAAGGACAAGTCGTTAATTAAAGAAGCACTATTATTAATAATATTTGAATATTTTCTCTTTATGTTCAATTTTTTTAAAAGATTAATATATTATAAAATATTATGAATGCCATACAAGCAAACTGTAATTTATAATTCAGTTTCTAGACATTTTTGATAACTGAAACATTTGTCTGGAAGAGAGAATGACTTATAGAACTTATTAAAAATAAATGCATCAATTAAAGCTGCATCTTTGAGTTGCAATTTTTTGTAGGCAAGAAATGTTGAATACAAAGATCCTATTGAAGAAGAATGGGAAAAATTTCAAAAAGAAATTAAAGAAGAAACCTCAGTGTCTGCTCAGATAATTTCTGAGGATCAAGAGGAGGCTACTGCAGAAAGACAAATTGATGAAATTGATGAACAAATGAGAAACTGGTCAAGGTGAGTAGGTATTTGTTATTTCATTGATTTTCACTTGTATTATGATTGTTTAAACCAGGAAAAATAGTTTTTAAGTGGTTTTAATTTATTTAAGATAGTAATCAATATAACTAATTAGTAATTAATCAGAAGAACATTTTAATAGGTTTGTCAAAATGTAGTAAAATTGTTTAAGATTGTTAACATGTAATGATATTCATTAATTATTAGAGCGCTGGCATTCTCCTAAATGCCTATTTTATTTCTTTGAATCTAACTTTAGGCACCTTTTACCATTATCCAATTTTATACATGAGATTACTTCTGCATGGGTTTTATAGTGCCTAAAAATGCCTATTTAGGGGATAATTGCTTATTCTGGCTTTCACAGCCTGTCAGTGCCTTTTTTGAGCTTTTTGTGTTTTTTATAAATTTCGTTCTTTCAATTTTGGTCTTGATAACATTCTTAAAATTACTTTTCAGTAGTGTGCTCTTGTGCATGACCCAGCGGAGAGGCCCTCATGTCAGAACAGATGTGAATATGACACTATGCCTTATGCTCTTATCTATTTCGCTAGGGTGATTGGACAAATGGATTACTTTCGTCACCTGCGAGTTAACTTATCTGTTCCTTACAAGAACACAGCACTCCAACAATGGTTGACTTCGGGTAGAGTTACAGCAGAGGCAGAGATTTTTTCTCCAGTAATTTTATACTGGTCTCAGTCTGATTCAGGTCAGTTCAGTTTGTTTAGTGATCCTGTTCAGTGCGCTTGCTGTAATGCTGAAAGAAAAATCATCAAGACGCGCATTGCTGAAAGAGTGGCTTCATAAAGAAGAACATTTTACAACCGACGGTAAAGTAACTTTTTGCCAGTGTTGTGCAAAAGTTGTCAATTTTGACAAAAAATATATCTTGCAACATAAGAGCACGGCAACTCATACCCGAAATGAGGGGAAAATGAAAAAAAAAAAAAACAATTCAACCTTTTCTTCAAAAAGTGCAGCTGGAAGATGAAGGCAAGAAAGAACTCAGTGATTTGTGGTGTGCGCTGGTTGCAGCAAATATCTCATTTTCGAAAGTTGGAAACCCAACTTTTAACCAGTTCTTGAGAAAGTACGCAAAATATAAAATTCCAAATAAGTCAACTCTTCATAAGTATTATCTAACTCCACAATATGTATTAATAATCAACAAAATTTGAGACAATATTGGCACTTCAAATTTTTGATTGCCTGTTGATGAAACTATAGATTGCTATTCTAGGCAGATTGCCAATGTTGTTGTGGGGAAACTAGACTGCCATGGCCCTAGTAAACCACATTTGATTTTGACTAAAGCATTTGAAGCTGCTAACCATTCTACAATTGCTCAAGTAGTAAGAGATGCTACATGTATCTTCTTCCCTGGCAAAAATAATTTGGTGAAACATTTTAGCTTTTTCTGACTGATGCAGCAGTGTACATGATCAAATCTGCCCAGAGTTTGAAAGTTTTTTATCCAAATATGATACACACAACTTGCAGAGGTCATACCCTTCATCATTTGGCAGATGAAGTTTGTCGGTATTTCCACAATGTAAACCGCAGGGGAAAAAAGTATTTCTGAAAGCTCCGAGCTGAGTGGCAGTGTTTAAGATTGCTTTTCCCAACACTCCGTTACCATCGCAATCCGTGTTGACAAGATGGGGTTCCTGGATTGAAGTCGCCGTGTACTATGTGGATAACTTCAAAGAAATATCACCGATTTTAGGAGATTTTAACAACGACGCAGCAGTTAAGGAAGTCAAGGAAGTGTTGTCATGCCCAAATATCACGAACCACCTTGACTACATAAAAGCAAATTTTGGACATCTACCCAAAGCCATTACAAAACTAGAGATGAGAGGTCTTCAGATGTCAGATGTTAATGGCATCATTGGCAACCTACAGCAGTTGCTGAAGGAAGTGTGTGGAGAGGTAGGTAAAGTGGTTGAGTTAAAATTTACCAGTGTGTTTAATTGCAATCCAGGCTGAGAAAAAATGTTTAAAATAGCTTTCATTCTTTCGGGAAAACCTGAAGAAATCTGTCTACAATCATACCATATAGCATCAATGAAATACGCCTCTGTGGCTTCAAGTGAGGTGGAGAGAACATTCTCCTGTTATAAAGTAATTTTGAATGAAAGAAGGACTTTGTTCACTATTGAAAACTTGGAAATTTTTTTTAATATTGCACTGTCACTCTGAACTATGAATAAAATTAATTTTATAATCCTTGTAATAATAGAAAGTGATGTATAAATTCCAATATTACAACTTTTAGTGTGCTTATTGATGGGGTTTTCTTTCTATTGTCAACAAAAATGCTTCTTTCCCTGTTCATTTCAAGGTTTTTTAGTGCCTATTTGCCTACCTATTTTCAACTTTTTTGATGCCTAAATGTCCAAGCTCTATTAATTACAGTTAATGTATAAATGAATTATTTAAAATTATGATTATAGAGTTAAAACAGGAAACAGGTACCTTTTTTTGAAGATTAGATTCTCATAACCGGATGTGAGTTTGTAAATATAAATTTTATGAACTTGTGATTTTATGATGAATGTTGTGTTGGTGCAATTCTGTGGAGATTTGCATTTGATAAAATATTTAGTCTAGCAATTTGCTGAAATGAATGGAATGTTGCCAGAAGAAAATGGAAAATTAAAATTATTATTAAAAATTAAGGAAATCTGTGTTACCAAAGCTTAAGATCATGATCTACATTGCTAGGACAGCAAAGAATCTATTCCCATTTACTTACATAATGCAAGAGTTTATATATATATATATATATATATATATATATATATATATATATATATATATATATATATATATATATATATATATATATATATATATATATATATATATATATATATATATATATATGAAAATTTTTCACGAAAAAAGGAAGGAACGAAAAAACAAATGCGTGTCCAAGAAGGAAGGAGCCTAGATAACCTTTTCAAATTAAACATTGACAGCAACACTACAACTATAGCGAAACTCCGTTTATACGTTTCTCACATACACGTTTTTCATATTTATACGTTTTTTTTGGTAAGTCCAGGATAAATTCCTATAATTCCCATGCAAAATTATTTCAGTTATGCGTTTTACGTTTATACGTTCTTTTCCCCTTACACGTTCATAATAAAAGTCCCTTTAAGACCGCATAACGTTCAAATGATCCCGGTGAGGCGCGGGGCGACCTGCGCCGAAAGCGCGAACTTGTGTTACTCCAGGCAGCACGCTACAGAGCGCTCCCGGAAGCGACCTGCCGCTCGGCCTCTGAGGCGACTTCCCGTCAATGAAACTTGTAACATAGAAGCTCGAATCCACCGCGCGAGTCCGCGGGGTGGTAGCGGAAAGTCGGCTCCCGGGCCACCTCCGGCAGCGGAACCGAAAAATTTCAGTCAGGTGCTTATGGGGGCGCTCTGAGGATCTCAGGAGGCGACGGCGAGCTCCGAGGGAAGGTCAAAAGCGTCCCTGGGAGAGAGTAACGACGTAGATGACTAATAAGTGAGAAAATTTATGCACTGACTGCCCCACTCTCTGACGGCCCTTTTGCTCGCCGTAGTAACATACGAGATCCTTTCCGTAGTGGCGTGGCAAAAGCAATTAATGAAACTGATCGCTTTCCCGCGCGGCGCGGCGAGTGTCGCCAGGCTGTGGGGCTGTGGCAGTCGTGCGCTTCCTGCCACCCACGTAGAACACCGTGCTTTTGACCCACTTGAATCTCTAGTAACATCACGCTTGAAACCGAAGCAGCCAGCCGCGGGTAGCCGCAGCCAGTTGTAGCCCACGCAGGACACGGCCTTAGTTTCCGCATGAAACGTGGTTGCATAAGGTCATCACTAGACATCGGATGTTTAAGGAAATGCCTATTTTTTTCTAGAGAACTTATTTAAAGGCCGATAATATATGTCCACGAATCATGACGAATGATGACATTTGACGGAATTTTATAATGCTTATTTTTGCTTATTTTAGCATAAATGCCCATTTTTTGCATAAATACCTTTCTTAGGACTTTTTTGCCTTTTACTTAGTATATTTATATACAATGCTAAGATATCGGAAAATCGGCGATGGTCCAACGTGACCATTCATTATGAAACCTTCAATTCACGTCTTGAAATTTAAAATTACGAGAGAATTCCTGAAAGTATACCAACTGATTTTTCTCCATTTCCCTATTTCACAAGTACTAGCCATGATCTGAGAACATGGACGATCGACAATACGCCGAGGGAACCGAAATTTTAAGTGGAAATAAATATAAATTCCCAGAAGGTTTCAGTGTTGCTAGTGTTGGACTGCTAAAATATATGCCAGTCACATCGTTCAGATATCCTTCTCCGCATTCAAACTGATTTTGTCTCCCAGTTGTCGCAAATTTGAAATTGTGATCTTTGAAAAGTTACTGGTATTATGTAAATATTATTGGTTAATGGAAACTAATAAGAATAAAATGTAGAAGAGTTGTAAATATGTAAATCTAGTTTTACATTAAAATATATGAACTGGTTTTGTGCATTTAAGTTTACAAAATAATATATACAAAAATTACAATTTTCCATTTTATTGTGTATGTAACTTATGACAGTGCCTTTTTTCTCCTTATTCTTGACTTTTTCAGTACCTTTTTAGGTGCCTAAAAGACGATTTTTTAGTGCCTAAACATCCGATGTCTAGTCATCACTAAGGTCCTCATTGCGTGTCCGTTCTAACGAAAAAGAGTGGTAGGAAAAGGCAACTTCTTTCAATATATCAAATAAAAATTTAAAAAGTAGTTAGTGAGAGTGGCACTAAAAAAGTAGTAAATATGGCTAAAGAATTGGGAAAAACTGGTGAAATGATAGTGCTAAAATATTGAGTTTTTATTTTGCTCATAATAATGAATTTCAGTTATGCATTTTGCTCACTTAACAGTTCTTCCCTTCAGTCCTCTGAAAAACGTGCAAGTGAAGTTTTACTGTACTGTCAGACCATAAAAATTTTAATTGGGATACGTGCATCCTTTTAAAAATCAATAAATTTTTTGTACAAAAATGTATAATTTGTAACAAGTTCTGTTAACAGAAAAATCATAGTTTTATCATTATCAGTAGTTTTAAAGATAGAAAGTTTTGGTTGCAGCAGAACAGGCATTTGTCTGTGTACAAGGATATTGAGATTTTACATTAATTTAAGGATGAGAATGCATATAATTGAGAGGGTTTTATTACAATTTTGAAAGAAATGCTGCTTTAAGGTCAAATTTTTTTATGAAGTTCTTATATGTTAAAAGAGATTATGCATGCTACACCTTTTCTCAGCTTATTCTTGTGAAATGCTGATTCTTGGATATTTAATAATTTGGAAGAAATTTAACAATTTAAATACTAATTATTTGAAAGTTTTCATGAATGTCAGTAATAAAATAGGGTATTCATGAATTGTTAGACCAGTAGCTCACAGGACAGAAATGAATGGTGTCTCCCCATATCCTCTCAGGCTGATCCCATTGTTTCCACTATTGTAGGTTAGGTAACAAAGAAGAATTTTATTGTTTTTAGTATTTTTCAGTTAAAAAGTGAGATGTATTTACCCACATATTGCATCCAAGTAAATGTGATTAGTGATTATTGGGTTTGGAAGTGGGGACAGTAAGAGCTGACATGATGGCTCATCCCACTGTCCCCACCAACATAGGTGAGATAAAACTGAAGAATTTTAGTTTTTGGCACTTTTCATTTAAAACTTGTACTTAATTCACCCTCATTTTAAGTCTTATGGACCAGAGATATTTATGGGGGATGGGGACTGGCATAACATATTATCCCGTTGCCCCAACTCTCATATTTCTGGCTAGAGTGGCAATTTGTATGATTTTCCACTTTTTTTTGTAGCAAAACTGTGTGTACCTCTTCCCCACTTTCACCAGTCTTAATGATCTGATCTTTGGAATGACTTTAACAGATCTTTTACCTGACATGTATACCAAATTAGAGCTCAAAAGTTTCTATCTACCTGATTAAACCTTGAATTCACGCATCTATCCATATAACCACGTACCCTCATAGTCATCATGTTATGAAGAGATTTTTATAAGGCCAAGCCGCTTTGACAGCTACTGATTGGCCACTGCTGACAACATAACTGCAAGTTATGTCCATGCACTCATTTTGACAGTGCATTCATTTACAGTTAGCCCATTTGTAAGTGAGTTCATCACTATCTCTTACCCTAATGCTATTACCCTACATGACTTTCATTTGTTTCCTGACCTGTCAAAGCAGTTCCTTCTTATAATAATCTCTCTGTGCATCTTGGGGATTATTACCTTAAAAGATTTGAGTACTAAAATCTCAATCTCAAATGTTTGAACTGATTCCAATAATTTTCCTCTATAATTTCTATATCCTCAAGTAATACATATAGTTAAAATTGTGATTGTGTACTGGTATGTTGTGATTTGAGCAGTTTTGTGAAGAGATCATCCGTTGCAAGAGATGGCAAAAGAATTATATAATATGAATTGTTATATTATTATTATTATTATTATTATTATTATTATTATTATTATTATTATTATTATTATTATTATTATTATTGTTGTTGTTGTTGTTGTTGTATAAGTTTATGTATCCATTATGTATAAGATAAGGGACTCTATACTGCGTTGTAGTATCACAAGTTTCCCTCTGTGATTTGTAATGGCACTAAAGTATCTGCCGTCATTTTATCATGATACATTCTTTGTCCAAAGAATACAAGGTTCAACTGACAATAACATGATTTACTTCATGTTCAGTATTACAGAGAATATCAGAATATAGACCAGATAGTCACATCCTTACTCTTGGTAGGTTTTCAAGTATATCTTAATGAGATTGTGTGTTGTTAAGTATCCTGTTATATTCATGCAATTAAATTATTTTTATTTCCAATGGTTTTTCGTGTCTTTCTAATATTTTCATTGTTGTAGTTAGTATTTGGTTGATTGGTAAGTCTGGGTACAACCATGTAAAAATATTAAATTTTATGTTTACGGTATTGTTTAGTGAAGATAATTTTATTGCTTAATTATTAATGTCATAATGAGCAGGTGTTTTATTATTTTCTTCAGGAATTTTTTATTGTGGTAAAAATTAAAACGCGTGTTTCTTTCAACTTGAGTGAAATTATTGCATACTCCCCTTAATATCTGTTATTTTTTGTCAAGTTACATTTTGCTAGACTAACACTGAGCTTGAGGGGCCCACTTCATGCTTAGACTGTACCTCCCCTCTCCTCAAAAAGCAACACTACAACAAAAATATAAATAAATAAAAACATATAAATGTAGTTTGAGGTGTTGTGAGGTACAAGAAGGATGAATGTATCTGACATTTAATATATCCTTTGTTGACTGAATCACTTGCAGAGGATTTCAGTGTGATATGTGATCATTCATGATGTTCATTAATTATGTAATTCTTAAATGGGAGTTGAGAACTATTTGTCTGTTTCTCTACCACAAAACAAATGTACAAGAAGAGAATTATTTAGTATAGTGTACCTTTGAAAAAAGCTTTGTTTACGTTGTTTACAGAGTAATTCATTTGGAGAAGAAGAAGGATGAAGTTGTTCAAGTAGTCAGTGGTCGGAATGCTGGCGGTGATGATGAACAACTTTCGAGTGCAGATGAGGCAGAGTTTGAAGAATACTTGGACTGGCGATCAAAAAAGTCTTACAAGTGACCACTACTGCCTTTTTTTTTGGTGTGTTCAATTGTAATAATTTATTTTCCAGTGAACTTTAATACATTGTTTCTATTTAAATAAAATTGTCTTTCTGTTTAGTACTTACAATACCTCATTATTCTGTCTTTAAGCATGTGTGCTGAAAAAAGGAATGAATTTACATTGGAATTTTTATTTGTGATTTGTTTCTGACTAGTCAGAGGAGACAGTTTTTCCAGTCAATCCTGAATCCGTTTTATTTGTTATCTTTTTGGCTTGAATTTAATTTTTGTAATTTAAGTGCGAGGTAATTCCTTCTAGATGTGAATAACGGTTCTGGTTTTAATGTTCTTTATGTGAGAAGTATACTCGAGAAATAAAAATATAGTTAATGTAGACTTCAGATTATTTTGTAGTACTTCTCTCCTGTTTTGAAATTTATCTTCATAATACACAAAACTGTCAAATTGAGTCTCTCTCTCTTGTGTAGGTAAAGTAATTCATTGTACATGAATAGAAGTTCTTTAATGTTTACTACATTAGAAATTATGTATGTTTTTGCGAAAAGTATTAATGAAATGGGTAAAAAAAATATTCGCCTTAAATATTTATGAACATTGCTTGAGATTTGGATAAAGTTCTGGAGTTAATCATTATTAAACTCAAGAATGAAAATAATGGATTACTGCTTCTCTGATGTAATTGCTCTTGTTTCAGTTACTGTCAGCATATTTTATCTATGGTGAAGAGAACCATTCGAATAGTTTAAATTATGTCAATATCAGAAGGGTATGTTGGTATACATCATGTTCACTGAAGAAAAAAACAATTGTCAGAGAGAATTTTTATTAAAAGTAATGTGATACAATGTACATATTGTACAAATAATTATAGTAATAATTGTGTATTTTTGAAGTATAATAAATACTACAATGTTTTGTTTTCATAAAAGACGATGTGTCCTTTGGGTGTGCCTATTACAAGAATAGTACTTCAAATTGTGCAGTTCAGTCATTTCCCTCTTGAAATATCAAGAAGCAAATGTTCTCCTCCGGCACCTACTCTACTCTAGGCAAGAAGTAGAAAAAGACACCTGCTTGTGAAAATGTATCTTATATGGTAAGTATTAATCAGTATTCAAGCAGGCTTAGTAGAAAAACAAGCTCGCTAAACAGTTCTTCGCCATCATTAGCGGAAATGCTAGCCCTAAACTTAGATTTCTCTTTTTGCTACAACACAGTTAAATGTTATTTTATCTTCATTAAGAAAAAAAGTGCTATGATAAAAATCTCTTCCACAATGTCTGGAACTTGAATCTCTTCCCCGAAGATTCAAGTTCAACATTAGTTTGCATTAAGTGCATTTACAGTAGAGCAAATTTTCATGTATAGAAATGTACAGAAAGCATATTTTGAACTACATGGATATTTTACTCTCTATTTTATATATAATATGTATATAATATATATAGGTATATAAACAATATCACTTCTAAATATGTGTATAGTAAAAGACAATTGCTTTTCAAGCTACATACAGGTGATTTGGCTTGAAGTACAGTTTTCTAATAGTAATAGAGTTCTATGTTAGTTCATAATTTCCTTGAGCAGTAATGAGAGTATTGAAGTGTGATAGGACTTCTTATGAATTTACTCTTGAAGTCTTGAATTTTTCTGTCATGTTAGTACATAAATAGTTCGTATTAACAATGAAAACATATTAAAATAATTCACATAGTTGCTGTATGTGCAAAAAGTAGTAATATTAAATGACTTATTTTATATCTTGACATACATGCCAATCAGAAAACCTTCCCCTAATTTTCTGACAGCATGCTGTCAAGTAATTCAAATTAAATGCTAACTCAAAGTAAGTCATAGTAGTGGAAAGGAACTAGCTTTCAAAGGAGTGAAAGTTTATTTTCTCCAATGAGTTGAGTATTTACAAGTCTGTTGAAGGCATTTTAAATTTGGCTTCTTATTGGTTGGAAAAGATACAAGAACATGCTTTAAGATCTACTCAGTTTATCACTCGCATTCCATCTTGGATACATAACTTGAAATTCTACTTATATTTAATCATTTGTAAAAGAATTCTAAGACTAACTTAATTATATCAGAAATATATGCAAGTATCTAAATCTATGTGGTAAAGTGCATTTATATAATTGGTCTACTTTGTATATATAAATATTTGCATTAAGATCTTTTTTAATTTTTTCGGTACTTAGATTATAATAAAATAGGCACAAAAGTACAGATTGTGTTTTTATAGGTAGCATAGATTTTATCTATGTTGCTTATATAAGAAAAGAATAGAAAACACATTCGATAACTTGTGAAGTAATTGACATTGTTAAGCATAACATAATTTCTGAACTACATGAGAAAGACCTAACTTTTGACAATTTATCCTGGTACAATGTTAGCTTTTGGATTGGTTAAGGAAAACAATGTTATCTTAGTAAGCAATGTACAAGTAGGCCTCTACTGCTTTTGTTAGTTTAAATAACTGTATAATTCTTATTTGTTTCTTAAAAATAGCTGTGGGAAACAGTCTTCCCATGTTAATATATCTCTATACGTATCTATTTATATGTATATGTACGCACTGATTTTCTACATATGAAAAACTCATATGTATATTTTGAATCGTAGCTTCCAAAATTTAATACCTGTTGGCATCAAACACTCTCGTTTTTTACTAGGAAGTGTTTAAATTCTCCTGTGTGACAAAATTTTTGGTACTAATTTTGTCAAATGAGTTCACAGAGCTCTACCAAAAATTGCCAGATGAGTTGAATTACAGATTTCATTTTGTTATCAGGTGGAATTCCGGATCTAATGATGAAAGCATAATTTGTTATCTGAATGAATGTTTTGTAGTTGGGACACAACTGACACTGACAAGGTTGACGCTGGTCCCTCATAGGAGTCACTCAGTAAATTTAAATCACCCACGTACAGTTGTGCATACATGCATAATTTATCACTTGTTCACACTATAAGAAAAAATAGAATTTATCTTGAATAAATTTGAATTAATCCAAAAACATACACATGATCGTTTATGTATTTGGTTGCACATATAATAGTGTACTATAATTTACATACATATATATTTTTTAATATAGGCAGTAGTTTTGAATTTAAGCCAGTGAGGCATTAATTACACTTACAATGTAGCCAAGATTTGATCTTCCATAAAGTAAGAGTGTTGTATAGTGTGAACAGCACAAAACTTTGGTACAATTTATGTAAAATTCTTGAGGATGGATCAATAACGGTAAAAATTCTCAAAATTACTTTGAAGAGTTATAGTTTATCAGCACATGACCTCTATTACTGGCTGGGTTTGGCACTGGCAATGTTCTGTTTATGCTTTTGGGTCCTGCACTTCAACTGTTACGTTTTCAAGCACTGGTGCAGTGTTGTTGGCTTCAGGCCGAGTGGGCGACTTGGGTGATTTTGTTGATGTGCCTGATGCGTTGCTGCTGGCACGGCTGCCCCTCCTCGAGCCAGCACGGGATCCTTATTTAAGGGAAACTGATTATCACATGATTGGTTCTTGTCATTGTAATATGATGGAAAATGGCAACGTGACCTGATAGAGTTTACTTGGAGATGGTGATGCTATTAAGAGAGGAGGGTTTGTCCATTGCCTGCTTTTTAGACTGCTCTGCTTTAAAAAACAAACAAGCAAAAAAATAACAATATAATAATTCCACAATAAAAAATAAGCAAAAAATTATATAAAATAGAAAACAGTGAAAAATAAAAAAACAACACAAAAATTACGAAAACAATCAATAGTAAACCTATAATAAACAAAAAACAATTTAATTGAAACTATAACAATGTATGTTTTATGAATAAAGAAAATTGTAAATGTTAATTAGTGGTCTTACAGCAGCTCATAATTTCTTGCATTATTTGTAAGTTTGGTCATTTAATATTACTTCAATATACTTTTTGAAAAATTAAAAATTTTTTTCAGTAAAACATTTACAAAAAGGTGTCATCAAAAGATCAGTATGGTCACATCAAAGTAACGTTTAAGGAAAAATTTGGAGCTGGTTTTGTAAACGGGCATTATTTCATGCAAAATTTAATTTAAACAACTAATATTTTAAAAAAAATTGTACATGACATTTAAAGACATAATTTTGAAGAATATATTTCACTAGCAAAATATCTGACGTTGCCCGGGCTTTCTTCAATAATCAATCCTTACGAATGAGGGAAAAGATCAATTTTATGTAAACCTCAGTGTTTAAGAATATTTTTAATGTAAGTGGTTCAAATTTTAAGAAAATACTATAATTTTCTATTATTTTATTATACAACACATTGCTATTAGGTGAAATTTTTGTAATTTTATGCACCGCTACTGGCCTCTTACAAATAAATTAGGTACCAGTTTTGCTGCAGCACTACTGGGCTCTAGTGAAATTTATTAGGAATCACGTGCTCTAAGCGAGAGGCGAAACCTATTATTTAAATTATTTATTTTCTGCATTTGGATTGTGTTAATCTTTACCAAAACTAGAACTCTACAACAGTCCTGAAGAAGAGCTTGTTAAAATTTCATATCTATTCATACACTAATTTTGGTGGTATCGATGTCGATTACACATTGTTGAATTCCTTTTATTAGTATAGATTAAGAAGAGAGATCTTTATCCTCTGTTTTGTTGTAGGGAGACATTGAAAAAGAAATTAAACTTTTGCAATTTTCAAAAATTTGGACAATTCATGAAAAATTAGATGTGCACTATTTTTACGAGTAATTTGTTCTATCCAAAAAAAAATTAAAGAAAATATTTGAAACAATTTTTTATGAAGTTTGAAGTTGTCTTAAGGATTTCATGTAAAGTACCCCCAAAAATAAAATATCCATTTCAAATTCAAGGGGCTGCAACATTGATTGGGGAATATCAATTTTGGCAAAAATCCTACCTACAGTTTACCCACTAGTGTTGTTCACAGATAGACGTTTTATCTTAATTCAATTTTTCAATATTAAGACCCACAAAATGTGGATTCAAACTGCACTAAGTGTTAGAGGAAGTAATTTACTACATATAGAAACATGAATTATCCAGTGTCTGATATCCCAGGACCACAAAACAAGTTACTCTGTCGAAAAATGCTGATTTTTTTCCGCTGCATTTCTATACTTTCAGTACGAAAGAAAGTAAAAATTATTTAAATGAATTAGACAAGAAAGGTATATTAGAAGAATGAAAACTAGAAAATAGCTTGCATGAACATTCAAAAAGAGAATGCAAAGTTTTTGGTGTGTAATTGAATCATTCAGAAAAAAATCTTATATTTGAGTAAAATCAACTCTGGAGAATTGTGCCAGTACTGCTGTGAACTCTTCAAAAAATCTTAATTATTATTATTATTATTATTATTATTATTATTATTATTATTATTATTATTATTATTATTATTATTATTATTATTATTATTACTATTTTGATATTTATTTGTGGGTAAAAGTTTGTATAGTCTGCTTGAACCAAATATGATTTGGGTACTTTATTTTTTCAAATTAACTGACATTGTCTAAAGTGACTTTTATTAATTAAGGTTGACATTGTAATTTAATAGAAAAGAAAAAGCAGGTTTTATTATTTTAAGATATTAAATAAAACATGAGAAAAAAACTTTTGTAGGGAGACTTGAGAACATCTGAAAGGGAATAGTTTATATTTTTGATAGGCTCATTCTTAGTATTTTATTCATTGATTATCTTATTGAAGTACTTTTAAAAGGCTAATGACCATCTGTCCCATATTTTTCAAAACAATGTTTGTATAGATGGGCTGGAAGGTTGGTGATTTCTGTTTCTTGTGACACCCCCCATCTGCTACCCAAACAAAAGTGAGCCAAGTTTTAAAAATGATGTTGAAAATGCATTCAAATAACCAATAAAAAAAAACTAAATTAATAAAAAGTAATGTTTGCTTAAGTTAAACACACAAAAAGAACACAATTAAACACTCAACAATTTGTTAGATGTCTGTTTTATATTGTCGAGTTCATTAAATTCACTTAAATTTTGAAATCCATCTGGATTCTAATTCTTTTCTCAGTCTTCATGATGGCAAACATAGCTTGCTGAGATGTTGTGAAAATTACTACAAAAGACTTTAACTCATTGAAAATCATTAATAGTAACATTTTTCATTCCAAAATTAGAGTTTTATTTTATTATCAGGTCACGTTGTCACCCTCAAATTGCAGTGTTGCGTACACATGCTTGCAGACACAATTTAGAATTAGATCTAACCCTACTACAACTACTTAGCTACCTACTTAGTTACGTATAAACACTAGAATGTGAAAACACTAACACTAACATATATTACACCTGGGATGTGGGAAAAAAATCAGTGAAATCACAACACAATAAGCTAAGACACATAACTACTATCTAAATATTAAAAATAATAGTGATTTTATCAGTGAAATATTTTCACTAACAGTCAAAGCTGCTGTTATGTCAGTCAGAAAATGCTAATATAAATTATTATGAGAATTAGTGATAAGGAAATATGTGGAATTTGGTGCTATTTAAAGAATTGAGACTTCCGTACGTCACCATCAGGTGCTGTTACTATTTATTGTGGATGTTCTTGTTTCCAAATTTGTTCACTAAGTTCATCTTTTATACTGAAAAAGATGTTTATTTAAAATGAATCATGACCATTATGCAATACAGAGAGAAACTAAGTAGCAGCATGATAATTGAATGTACTATTCTATCACTAAATGCTACTAATGTCTAGAATGGAAAGAGAATTAAAGGACTTTTATTTCTCCAAGAGGAGAATCAGTGATCTGTTTCTCTCAAGTTCTGTCTGAGATTCGTTGCCTTGTGGGTTATCTGGTTTACCTAAAGACTGTGAGGGTGACTGTGGTCGAAGGGAGGCCATGCTGGGTTGACGACTGGGAGCTCGTACACTGGCACGACTACCTCGTCTTTCACCACCGCTGTGCAGCAGCTTGCTGTCTCGAAGTAATGACACGTTCATCAGTCGAGGGTTTGGAGTGTTGAATATTGTGCGATTTTCACGCCATCTTGCCCTGTAAGAAATAAAATATAACAAAAAATGATGCTAAATGCCACTAATATTTCTCCTTTTGTTTTATATGTTCTCACCATTTTGAAATGAAAATTAATTGGCTTTTTCATATATTAAAAATTGTGAGTTTATTGTTGTAAAATTGCAAAAGATATGGTTTTGTCTCAAATGCCCATTTTGAGTGTCCATGATAGGATAGGAAAAAATACCTTTTTCTTCAGGATCCTAATTTTTCAAACGATTTCTTCTAAAGTAGTTATTTGAGTTTCATAAAAACTTAGAAAAAGAGTGAGACCTGAAAAAACCTTTAATCCTTGCAGTGTGTGACTGCAATTTAATTCTGAGGAGACATCCTGGATGTTTTGAGGAGGATTTATGCAAATAGTTTTGTTAATATGATTATTACATGATGATACATTAAATGATTAAAATTGATTCAAAAGTTTATGTCCTAAGTAAAATCTTTTCTGCTGCATAACTGTTTCTATACAATTAGACTTTACTCAGCATCACAAATGAAATTAATATTAATTTTAACAATGATACTCAATGTATTATTTACCATTTGGACTGTATAATTCTAAACAATCTATAACAAGAATTGTAGGCTACCTCAGTTCTGGGTCAGTGACCCCCCATCTTGATCAGGTTTTTCGTCCGGTTACCCTGATCCATTGAGCAAAGGCTAAGATGCCTCCTTGTTTTGATTTGTACAATGTAATATGGATAAAAATGTAGCTTCATTATCTGTCCACATCTTCAAGAGTGGCAGTGTTCTTCCCCCGCTGGACGATGAGATCCGGATGCCGACCTACACGTCGGTTTACGGGGGTTTTCCTCGTCTAGGTATCTCCCACCTGCGGGCACCGTCTCCGAAAAGCACCAAGCTCCCCATATGTGTTGTATAGTGTGTGAAAGTAAGGGATGAGAATAAGAAAAGGAAGAGGAAGGAAAGATCGCACACGGTTCGTGGTCCTTTTGTTAGGGCAGTGATCCGGCATTCGCCGAGTGTTGATCGGAGAAACCACGGAAAACTACCGATCTGGGCAGCCACTCACTATAATTCTTCTCCTGGCAGTGACTGAATTCAAGCTATCTAGCTATTGTCGAAAATACTGCTACTGTCGAGAGTCGAACCCTAGGTTCTCCCGGTCACAGGCACTGCAGTAGCAGTTGATCCCCTGAACCACCTCAGCCAATGGAGACGCTCGGGCGCGATAGACTCTAGCGAAATGTAAGTTGAACCGCAGGCAGTGTGGTCCCTCATCTTGCATTTGAACAGCCCTGATCTAGATCAGGATCGGCAATGGTAGCGCGCGAGACGTCGATTTTGCTGACCTCTTCCTCCACATCGAGGGACCTTGACACCGCTCTTCCACGAATTCTCATTGCAGAGGCTGACAAGTTACCCGCCACATTGCAGCAATACAGCACCTGGAGCGGAACCCCTCATTTACACTCATGGGGCCCGGTTGTCTATATTCAAAAGCTGCTGCTAGACTGCAAGACGCACTTGCGACGCATCCATGCGGGTGAGTGAGGAAGTATTGATTCCAGTAGCATCAACTTCTGATATTAGTCCGGGAGGTCCTAGGTTCGAGTCCCGACAGCGGCAGGATTTTCGACACTAGCTTTTCAGCTAGGTCGAATTCAGTCGCCGTCTGGAGGAGAATTCTAGCGACCGACTGCTCTGATCAGCAGTTTTCCATGGTTTCTCCGATCTACACCAGGCGAATAACGGAGCAGTACCCTAACAAACGGACCACGCGTGATCTTTCCTTGCTTTTTCCTTGTCCTATCTTCACCCCTGATTTACACATACACGTACTTACACTTACATGCACTACTCTACCACATATACCGGGAGACCGGTCGGGGGCGTAGAGCTCGTTCCGGGTGGGGCGTGCCCTACTGATGGGAGATTCCTGGTTGGGGAAAATCCTGCTAGTCGACGGTAGGTCGGCGCCAGATCTCGCCATCCAGCGGGGGAAGGTAACCGCCACCGCCCGATGAGAAACATGCACTACACTTACGAGACTAATGACCTCAGAAGTTGACGCGCCTGTAATCACTATCAATAAGTTTGATGTCGTTAACCCGTAAGAATGGTGTATGTTTTATTCTCGGAGATGGCGTTCCTCCCCCACTGAAATGTGAGGTCCGGCGCCGACCTACAGGCCGGGTTGAATTTTTTTCTTTCCAAGAATCTAACTCAGTGGGGCACCTTTCCAGCTGGGACAAGGTCAACGCTTCATTTGTGGTGAGTAGGACCCGGACAATTAAGTAATATATTTTCGTAACGTAACTCTATCAAGTCGAAACAACGATATATTCACGTTTCATATTGATTAGTGCCAAAAATGTTGACTTTTTAGTACATATTTTTACATATTTTACCCGAAAGTACATATATTTACATATTTTACCCAAAATAACATATTTTTACATATTACTGATTTTTTCTGCAATTTTTTTAAATTTAATTCTTCAGTGTTTTGTTGTTAAAGATTCTCCCAGACAAAAAATTCAGCATTATGAGTGAAAGTTCCCGGGCTGGTAGGCCGTGGTTCAGTTGGCATTGAAGAGCCAAACGTTTCGTCCACCGCAGACGTGGACGAAACGTTTGGCTCTTCAATGCCAACTGGACCACGGCCTACCAGCCCGGGAACTTTCACTCATATTGACTCCGGCCGTGAAAGCCTACGATGCTATGTAATTCAGCATTGTCAAACATTTTGTCCATCCTTTCACAAACCTCATCTTAAAAATGCTGCTATTGCATCGTGTTGAAATGAGTTTTTTCATTATATCGACGGTATTGAAAATAAAAGGGCAAGGCGACGGCGCAATCCATAGCTTCTGGTGTGTTAATTTTCAGCACGAGTATCGGAGAGAACGGAACGCAAGTTTGGTTTGTGAAAATGATACGTTTAGCAGGCGATATCGCGCACCCACTACGCAACTTTTAGGGATCTCCCTAGACCTTGATAACCTTCACCAAAAACTACACGCATCAGCATAGGAGGTGCCGTTGACATTTTTCTTTCCCCGATTGTCACACGCGAGCCTCTGCCATTGTTTGTAAATTATCTCTTTGGACCCAAAATCTGAAGTGAAATCATGACGCGTCACTGAAGCTTTTGAATTCAGACTTATGGGGCAGTGGTAACGATGAGTGAGAATTGTGCACAGAGAAGTACGAGTTTTCAGAGCAGTCTAGCAATATCGCTGCCGTAAAACATTTTTAATGGAATTTAAACGATCTAAGAGTGAATTGGTTAGATTTGCATCAGCATTTTTTATTTCCTAATCCCTGAGAAATATTGAACTGCGACATTGTGAATTCAGTTTATACTTTTAGTTCAACTTATTCTACATTTTACTTAAAAATGTCGAAGGATAAAATCTCTCTGACATGAGTGTAATACTGAATCACTTCACTGAAGAATTTGGCCACTTTTCTGCACAAGGAAAACACTTGTTTCCCAGTTACGTAAAAAAAAAAATGTGGGAGGTGTTCAGTGATTTCAAATCTTTCAACATACAATCATGTCGTGTCATCAAACACGAATTTCGAATATAGATATCCAAACCCCAAAACAGTTCTTATTGATTGATTCGCATGATCATCAAAGTACTGAGCGTCAGAAATCTAATTTTTGAATTCATTTGTGCTGTGTTATGGTTTGTGCCGACATTCCCACATGGAAATTATGCAATCCAATGCTACGTGGATTTCTGTAAAAATATCCTCATGAAACAATTCCACATAGATCTACAATGAGAAATATTGTATGGAAACAATGAATTCTATTAATTGTTTGGAAACAATGGATTCCATTTATGGGAAATGGTGATAGTCCCATCTGGGTATCAACTGACGAAACAACTGATGTGTAAGGAAATCAATATTTGGAATGTTAGAATAGGTTTAATGAATAGTTAAAAGTGTAAGTCTATTATGATAACTTGTGATGTGTTACTCAAATGCAACCATCAATCTACAGCAAAACTGTTACTCATACTATGGGATTTTTGTGACCTCATGGAGTTAAACAAGTAATATCTTCCTTCTGATACTAATGCTGCGCCATACATGTAAAAGGCAGTGGAAGCCCTACAGGTGTTGTATCCAAAATTACTACTCATAACCTGGCTTGTACATGCGTTGTATTGCAAAACTTATTAGATCTCTGGTTGACTCATTGATTTCCAGTAAAAAAGAATTAACGAGATGGAACATCTGAATTGATTCTATGAGCTACAATGCTTAAAATTTTTATTGTATTTATACAAGTTATAGTATAACAGTTTGATTTTTATACTGCAGCATCCATAAGCATATCACAGCAATTGCTTTATGCTGAAAAGCTGAAAAATTATATTGCCCCATTTTCAGTGCACACTGCTATTAAATCTTTGGAGACGTCTTCCCTGCAATTTTCTGCCTGCCTTGAAATTGCCCAATCAGCAGTCGCTTCTTTAAAACTTGTTCATTTATCATTCGAGGATCAAAAGGGACCTAGTGAAGAAAAAGGTCTTCAGTTCTGGAGAACACCCCGCATTCGAAACCATTTGCAAATTTGAACTGTTAGTGCAGTGCTATGAGGAGACAATTACGTCACATTGGATATTGACTACACGCCAGCGGATATGTGCAAGTTTAAAAACGCATTAGTTTCTTCGTGCGATGTAGAAAGCTTATAGTCAGAACAAGACTCTCTTTCAAGATAATAGGAAAGTTTCATTGCCGAAAATTTGAAACAAATATTTATTTCTTGTTACGGAGATAGTTTTAAATAATAGGATTATGAAGAGTATAATGTTTATGTTATTGAAATAGAGCACTATAAACTTCGATAAAAGTATTTTAATAAAAAGAATTGATATAATGATAATTAATGTTGCATATTTTTAACTTGTTAGTACATATTATAATACATATTGAAACATACCCACAAACTGCTCACAATTATTGGGCGTTTCATCGTAACCCGTTTCCGAATTTATGTTAACATGGGCGCCAGGAAAAAGGTTACGATAATATTTTTAGCTATTATTGCTTCAAAGAAAACTAAATATTGCAAATTTTTAGCTAGCTGGGTCGATGGGTTGCGTCTGAAATAATCGCTATTACCTATTGATAGCCGATTACCCGATCTGCCATCCATTCAGAGTGGCGAGGAATCTGAAAACAAATATTTTATCTAGCTACTTATTAGCTCGAATTGGCCAATGAAAATAGTTTTTTTCCTTTCAAAAAGAAACTTAGGATTTATTGCTTATTGCAATTAAAAAATTTAAATGGAAATTTACAACAGAAAGACTGTCCTTTGGTCATGACCTTGTTCGAACCTTTATACTGCACTATACTTCGCGCGCTCTTGATCGACGTCGCCACGAAGGACCATCTTCTCTTCTCCCTGGTGATGCGAATTCCAGAGTCGAAGTATCGCGTTCTTCTCTCCTGTTCTTCCACGCAAACGTTGCCGAACCACTGATCCGCACTACTTCAAATATTCGTAGTTCTAGTTCGATTAAACTTGCAAAAATAATACCCAGTTCTTTACGATTACACAGCGGAAATGTTTTAAAGTTCCACAAATTAATTACTTGTCCAGAATATTTCTGAGTCCTATCATATACTTCTTCTCACAAGTTCTAATTTCCGCGTGTTGTAAAAATAATTAAAGTCCAAACTGTTCGTGAACGTTCGAAATTCTATCAGTTCAATAATTAGTAGAGCTCCCTCGCGAAAAATAACAAGTTATACTTTTAACACACTGTAAATTATTCGAAGTCCAACGTTCCTCAATCTCATGAAAAATTGCAAGTTCCAAGTACACAAATTATCTATCCGCGAGCGGCCCGCACAGCGTCACGACATATGACAGAATTATTTTTTTATTACTGCTCAGCACTCCAGACCTCGGCTTCCCTTTTCTACTGTTTTGTCTAAAAAATTCAGACATACTTCCGCAGTAGTAGACTGTCGTTGCTCTCTCCAATCAATCCCCAAATCGTTTTCAAATCTGACTAGCCACGCCGTCACTTTCAATGCCAGATGAATATTTATTTATCTTGACAACAACTTGGGCGCCGTTGCTAAGGCGCCATATTCGTATTTAATTACTCTAGCATTTCCACCCATTTACGACAAATAACATGTAATAAAAATGACCCACATATTGGTATGTCACAATATATATGTACATATTTTCCAAATTTTTAGTACAGTGGTGAGGAAGGAGAGATAACGCGCGATACGTAGCCTGCTTGTTTGGGTACTGCCAGGGCCGGCGATTGGTGATAAGTCCGAGTGGGTAGTTGACCCGGGCGAAGTCCCCCTCCTTCCACCGAAAGTATATATGAAGGGGAAATACAAAACAGATTTTTTAAAAAAAGACATGTTTTCATTAAATTGTTATCACATTTATTTTAATATCCTTCAGCAATTAATTTTTGCAATGCAAAAACACCGCTGCATTTCTTGATATAAATTCTTTTAACAATTTTTGCAAATCGATTTTGTCATCATGTCGCTATAAATATGTAAAATCGCAATACTGTTGAGCCAATCTTGCAACATAGTTGATCGCATATACTTTTTGAATCGACGCAAATACTGAGAAACTTCGTTCATTTTTAGAATTTGACGTTTGCAGAATATTTCTCTCACACAAAATTTCGTGTGGGTACTTTACCCACACGGAATTTTTAATGAGGGTGTAGCTACCCACCATACCTACTTTATCCGCTGGGCCTGAGTACTGCTCCGGCATTCTTCTGGTATTGATAGGAGAAAGTACAAAAAAGTCCCAATCAGAGCCCTCAAGGAATGTGGTCGGGCGGACCTGTCCAACTGATTCCTCATAGCCCTCATTGCCACTCTACCCACTGGCTCAATCTAGCCCCAAACCCGCCCATAATGGCAAAGTTCAAAGTGTGTGATCGGAATATTTTGTTCAGAAGACATTGGAGCACAATGCTTTCAGCTCCAGAAAGTTCGGGTTCGACGGTGTAACGGTTTGCGTATAGGATTGTTAAATCCAAGTACACGGGTTAAAATCCGATCAAAGGATTTAGGGTGAAAAAATCCTTCGTACGAGAGGAAGTAAAGCCGGCTGTCCTGTTGTATCATGGGACAACATATTTCTGCATGTAAAAGATTCTCGAGCCTAAAAGAAGCCTCTGAATGAATTTCAAAATCGCCTGTTTCGTCTCCCGAGTGATACCGTCTTTCGCCACTACATGGCGAAAGCGGCATAACGAAATCTGCTTGGTCAGGCAAAAGAGCAGGTCTGAAGGCCTTAGCCCCGTTACGTAAAATAAGACATTGAATTGAATTCAAAGTTATTTCTGTCACTTTTTTCTTCCGAAGGGACTCATTAAGTTACCGTTGCTTGAATCCCTCGAATTTATTGGTAGTTGTCGACAATATTCATGAGATTATATAAAGTGTTTAAATTGTTTGTGTATTTTTTTTGTATTTCCGAATAGAAGCCAAGCGAATGGGGAATTTATCTGAGAATTTCCAAAGCACAAGAGGTATATAATAGGGCGATATACCCATGAAACTACGTCCAATACAGTTCGAATGGCGAATGTTCGGTTCCTTTGATGTGTCCTGAAGACCGACACGTGGGGGGTAGAGCGAGCACCGAATGTTCGTCGCTTTTCAAATAGCAGGCCACTCCTCCACTATACTCGGGATTTGGCGAGTGATCGCTCACTACTCGCCAAAAGTTTGGAGCCGCCTTACTCCTGCGATCGCTCACTACTCGCCGAATACCGAATGTGTGGAGCCACTTTAACCCCGTGGTCACTCATTACTCGCCAAATACCGAATGTGTGGAGCCGCCTTACTCCTGCGGTCGCTCACTACTAGCCGAATACCGAATGTGTGGAGCCCCTTACCCTTGCGGTCGCTCATTACTTGCGAAAGTGCTCACTGTCAAAGAATGGATACTGTTTTATCAGGAAAGAAAACTTTTCTGAACGAAAGGATCCTTTGTAGGTGGTAAAGGGCTTTTCGTCAAGAAATTCAATAAAATGAAAGGTTTCAAAATCTTTAAACCCCTAGTCTATCTGAGTCACTACTGTATCAATGATTTTAAAACAGACAATTTTGTATCTGAAATAATTCTGATCTTGAAAATTCATTCATAGTCCTATCTGCTTTGCAGATTTGAGGACCGTAGGAGTAAGCTTTGCTTGCTATGCAGATTTTAATAGTCTTCATATCTAACACGGCATATTACTTCGTATCTGTACTATTTCTATCTCTATGGGATATTACTTGCCTCATGTTTTATATTGATGAGCGAAAACTGCATTTCGATATCTTGAACCGTTCAGAAGTTATGGGACTGGCGCATAGTCAGTGGGACATTCTCTATAACACTAAATCTTTAGCTTCATTAATGTTTCATAAAGAAAACACGAACAAAAATCACACAAACAACTCTACTTTCCCACGTCAGAGAATTAGGGAATTTGCGTGGCCGAGACGTGGACGTGCATCGCGGTACAAGTCCGTGCCTCTCGGAAGCCTAGGCTTTCTGCAGATCTCTGCCCAGTGAGTGCGAGTGAGAGGGAGATAGCTCGTGCCCTTTTGTGCGCATGCGCGGTAGAGCATAAAGAGTATATCTCTGCGGCCCTGCTAATTCCCTCGCGCGTAAGCCGGGAAAAGTAGTGGAAAACATTTAATTTTCTTCAACAATTCAGTAAAAAATAAAAAATAAAAAAATAAAAAAATAAAAAAATAAAAAAATAAAAAAAATTGAAAAAAATTGAAAAATGGCACACTTAACGACAGATTTTATTGAAAAATAATTTGGGTTTTCTAAGACTCCCAGATTACCCATCAGCTTTGCTACTGGTTTGGAGAGGAATTGTTGTAGATGGCAGAAGTAAAGCAGAACTCATCTATGAATATTGTGGACAATTGCGGCGACAAAGAATTGTACGTAATAAGCCGACAATATTCGTGAGTAATATAGTGACATCGAGTTTTGATTTTTTACGCGTTTAATAGTGAACGGACATTAAAAGGAGAGCAACAATTATGGTGTAATGAGAAATTTAACTTCTGGTTTTACTACATTAAGTTAGATGTTACGTTAGTAAGTTCTGAGTTTTTTTGTTTTCTTAATTTAATTTCTTGGTTAATTTAAATATAATAAACATTTGTTCTTTTGAAATTCCACGCTCGGTTTTTCTTTGAAGATATTATTTTAGAGATTTCTTGAAGTACGCCATTACAAACCATTCTTTTAGCGTATGCTACGGAGGTCACGGACCCTTATACTTTGTATAAAGCCGGTAATATTACAAGTAAGTTGTCGGTTCGGTACAAGGTCATTAAAATACGCCCCCTACTTATAACATGACGACAACAAACAAACAATAATACAAACTTTGATCCGTGCGCGACCTATGTGTAGTGGTCAAACTGCCCGCCTTCCTGTACAACAAGTGAAATTTATGGTGGACGAAGCATGTTCACGGCCGGTTTTCTCAGGGTTTACCCGTTTCCGCCGTCTTCATTCTATCATTGCTCCATCATTATTCACATCAAAATAACTGTCACCAATCCATTATAATAATTCGCCCATTATGGCTATAAGGTTAGGCAGGGCCGTTTTAACAGCTTTGGGGACCCTTGGGCCCACGTTAATTTGGGGAGCCCCTATTCTTACTTTCACCGAACCCTCCTCCCAATTTAAAGACAAGTTAATTAAAAAACGTAATTAAAACTAAAGCTTCTCATCAGCGAGTAAAGCTCTCGCATCATCCAGTAGCATTCCATATTATTCAACAATGCGCGACACATCATTCCTTTATGCCATTCTTTTTGCGTATGGCTGAATCATACATCACTTTTGTATACGGTTTTTATCTTATTTTTTGAACAACGTAGTATTAAATAATTTTTTAAGAACTCCCGGAGGCCCTGGGCCCGGACCCTTCAGGCTCGTGCGTTAACACGGGCCTGAGGTTAGGAACTGACGTTATAATAAAGATGAACTGACTGAAGAAGCAGAGGCCATCTACTGGCTATAAATTCACAAACGAGAATAATGAATTCTTTCTCTGGCTCTTGAGTTACCATTGTAGGAGTATAATGAACACAAACGAAATCTTTTTAAAGTATTGGATTTTTTAAATTTCAGTTTTCGAAGTACCACCCATTAGATTTGGATTAAATTGTAATATTTGCAAACTGATAGACAAATGAACAAGAATTTGAGCGTAACAAAAGCTTCCACATCCTGGTTGCTGCGTTATAAAAGAAGAGAATTGAAGGATCGATGTACATTGTTTTTATATGAACTAAAATTATATTTTTAGATATAAGATATTGATAATTAGAAATTGTGTTTGATATATGAATTATATCACGTAGGTATTATTATAAAACGAACATTTGAGTACTTACTTGCTGAAAAGTCGTAAAACCACACACAAAATGATGAACATTAATGCCATGCCCACCAATACTCCAATCATCGCTGGATCAATATGAGTTTCTTGTTTAGGTGTTTCTGGTGCACCTGTAATCCGCATAATTCCTTAGATTGTGTTTTATAAGAAAATTACGTAAAAGAAAATTACAGTAATTGACATTATTCCTAACATTTTTGGTAGTTTAAACATTGTCAGATATTTAAACTACCATAACTACTTTTTGTATATTTATTTTTATTTTATTACCGATTCCTTAATATTCAGATTTCAAGTGTGGTATCAGATTGTGAATAAGGACCTTTTCAAAATGTTTTTATTTTTGAGCATGCGTAAAAATTTCGAAAATTGGATTGCATTATGATTACCACTGCAATATCATTTTTGTAATAAATACACATGCCAATTTTGTATTATTTATTTAACGTCAAAAAACAGCTAAAATCTATCTACTTGGCTGTCCGAGACACGCGTTGTCCTAGGCACGAATGCCAACGCTTCGGCCGTCATGCTTCGACCTTCCTCTGGGCGAAAAGCATTTGTTGGTATCTGTGCCTAGAACGCGACGTCTCCTGGGCAGCCAAGTAGATACGGCTTATTGACTCCGGTCGCGGAAACCTTTCTGCGACCGGAGTCAATAGGCCGCTTCAATAAAACGCTTTCAGTTAAAAACTGTATTTCACGTACTATATGGGAAGAAGTGGAATCTTCATTGGCGAAATTCTGAAATTGCCGAAAGAGAGGCTATGTAATTACGTCCACCAGTTATTGTAGATGTTTATCGTATACGTACCTTCCAGACGATTGAAGTGTTAAAACTCTAGTTGTTGGTTCGGTAAGTATACCTTACGTTACCATACCTTACCATAACATCACCATAACTTACCATAACCACGCCACCATAACTTACGTTAGTCGGGCAATAAATATAAAACATACTGCTCATATTATTAAGATTTCCGATCCAAGAAAGATTCATATCACCTGTTATTCAGATTGCCATCCATACAATCTTAACATATCTAGATAAATCTTAAATGCAAGTATACTCAGTATTCATTAATATCTACAATGAATGCAATAATATTCGAGTTAAGAGTCTCGTTTCCTTCTAAGAGATACTTAACAAGCATTGTTGAACTATTGAAAGTTGTTCTAAAATGTTTTGCACGACCTACTGTGAATTCAGGGAGACAATTTAGTTCACACAGGTTAAGGTTCATGCAGATGTTGTATTAGATAATCCCTACAATTCGCAACCGGGAAGAATAAACTTGGAGGATAATACTGGAGCAATCTAGAAAATTCAAATTAAAAAGACAATAACAAGATCCACACAGAAAGAGAGACCATTGTTTCATTAAAAGTAATTTTTAAAATCCTACCAAATATACTTTGTGCCCTTTTAAATATTCTTCCTTTGAAGTTTTTTTTATTCTTCTATCAGTAAATAAAAATTACTGTTTCTCGAGCGAGGTAGGGACCTCAAACACAGTTCATTTATAACATGTTTGTCAACTCTGATTGAAATTTTTGTTTTAATGGGAGGCACCTAATTGAATATAATGCGCCTTAGTTCTACTACTGGAAAACACAAAAGTAGCTTTCACTTGAATATTACTTACTTCCACAACTCCATGCTCCATTTGTTTGCTGAGGGGTCATTCCAAAACGACATGCACAAAGTCCTCCTCTGCATTCTGTCTTCAGGACAGCCATATCACACTGCTCATTGAACGTGCATGTTTGGTTGATGACTCGTGCTGCATAATCAAATAATACATGCGTAAGGTTTTGTTAAAAAATAATTTTTATTTAATTTAAAATAATAGTTTAAGTTATTTTATTCATAATGGTATTAGTTTTTCTTCTTTCTATTATTGTAAATAACTGTATTAGTAAATTAGAGTCTCGTGCTATTGAAGCAATACGTAGGAGCTTTTTACTTTTCCTCATTTAGAAAACTAGGATTTACATCAACAGTATGAGCGCGAATATTGGTCGTAAAATCCACTTTGAAGGTTCTTTTCAGTTGTAACTTCGCACAAACGTCAAAATTAAGATCTATCAGGGCTGTATCTAAGTTGATTAAGATTGATGCAGGTGGAGAGGAGATACATGCAATTTTGCACCCGAAAATCGATTTGTATGTATGTATGTGATATTCATAACTAAGGGGCGGATTTTAATGAAATGTCATTTTTACTTCCTCGTATACATACGTATATACGGAGTAACTATACTATACGACATACGTATAGTATAGAGAACGTTATGTAATGCGCGAAAAAACGGCGGATTTTCGGCAGAAAAATATTCATTGCCGGGCCCTGGTAAAGAAAAAGTAGATACATCCTGCTGATAAGTTCTGCTGATACATTCTGCTGATAAGTTAAGAAAAAATCTTCTAACATGTGGTGTACCCAGAATCCCTATTTTATGGGTCCATGATGCCGAAAAACCAATTGAAAGCGAAACGTCCGCCCGTCTGTCCGTCCGTCTGTGAACACTACAAGGGCCTAAATCATACGTAGCATTTGTTCCAGATTGAAGACATCTCTGTCCATTTGGCTCTAGTTGAAGCTTTGACATTTTGAAAAACATTTTTTTTAATATTGGGATTCTTTACATGAAGCCCCCTGGATATTTTCAAAATTTTCTCAAAACGGCTCCAAATTGTTTCTTTACATTTTTGGTAGAATTAGTGTCAAACGAACCGTATACCATGACATAAGCGCCATATAGCCGTATTCTTTGTTTTTTTTAATTACAAAAATGTAATTTTTTTATTTGTCTCTCACATCAGTAATATTTACATCAGAGGCGATTTATTGGCGTTATTGCACTTATGAGTTCATGTGCTTTAAATAATGATATAAAGTTTCTCGAAAACAACAGTTTTCTGTTAAAATTAGCTCAAAATTCCGCATTTTCAGGAACACTCAAATGCCATTTTCTCAAAAATGGCTGCAAATTTTTTCTTCAAACTTTTCCAATGGCTAGCACTAATTGTACTGTTTAATATGAGGTAAAGTAAATTTTTGTGTATTCTTTTGTTTTTTCAAAAATTATATAAATGTATTTTTTTTGGAAATATCGCTCACGCTGTTAATATGCGTATTTCCATCAATTTGTATAAATTATTACATTTGTAAGTGAAAGTGTTCCAAATGAGGTCAAATAAAATTTTTCGAAAACTCAATAGATTCCTGTGAAAAATAGCTTTAAATTTTGCATTTACAGAAATGCTTAATTGCCATTTTCTTAAAAAGGGCATAAAATTTTTCATTGAAAATTGCCATTTAGGAAGAGATTTTACTCTTCTATAATATTCTTGAAGTAATATTTCAGTTGTACTATTAGGAAAGCAAAAAGTTGATAAAATGTCAAGAAATGTGCTTGGGGCGACGATAGATGGCAGCTGGCTAGAGAATGGAGCAAGACCTTCATGACAGGCCACACCGAGGAAAGTAGAAAAAATTGCTGCGAGAAAGTCTGTGCCATTCTGTAGCACCTCCAGTTTTTTTTTCTGTGGAGGTGCAAGCCGTAGTTTGTGGCAGCGACGTGTCTCTTCAGGTTAAAAGCGTTTACGTTCACGTTCATCGATGTGAATGGTACCATCAAATAACATGCTTTTGCATTTACTGTAAGTTTATGTTAAAGTTTCTTTATGAATGAGCATTTTCTATGTTGACAATGTTTGCCCACCTCACAGACGTTCCTTTCACGTCAATGAAGACTGTACGACGTGACAAAAATGTAAAAATATATTTTTTAGACAATAATGTGATATTCTGTGTGTTTACTTGCTCCAAATGGAAACCATGTGTCTGAATGACGGCGAACAAAAACTTCACCAAATATCTTACTTTTCGTCATGGTAACTTCGGAGTAAAGCATATGTATAGAAATTCCTATTTCTACGGAAGGCTACTGTGCAAACTCGTCCCAAAGCAATTCGGAGAGGCAGATGTCCGCCGTCCAGTATGTAGTTCTGCTTTTGAAAATGAAGTCGTAAGCTTCGGCGGCCGGAGTCATGTGAATGATCTTGGCTGTCCGGGTGACGCCACGTCGAAACCTGCAGACCAGCCCTGAGGAAGACCACGAGAAGATGGTTGAAACGTCGGCAACACAGCCTTCGACGCGGCGTCACCCGGACAGCCAAGACCATGCTTTTGAAAATGTTACCATACGAATGTATAAATTTCGTAGGAGTTGTGTGTAACTGATGAAAAAGGAAGTTTAGAGAAGAATCGGCAGGGATCGTCGGTTACCATGGACGTGGGGTTGTTGAGAGGGGAACTGGGTTGAGTTCGCTAGAGAATAGACGACTGAGTGTAGGCCTATTGAAATCCATGTGATATTAGCTACAAAAAACAAAATAGTAGCGACTTAATTAAAGATTCAATAAAACCCTAATGGTAGCGAAACCTTAGAGAAAGAGATTCCCAAGGGAAAACGGAGAAGGTCATATTGCCAATTGATCCCTGATGTATGAATTCATGAACAATATACTTGCTTTGTGTTAAGGACTTGAAGTGTTATTATTAAAACTACCCCAAGAGAGAAACCAACAGCCTGCGGCGTAGAGTGAGTGGTACTATAGCTACAGCTATTTAGTTATTGTAATATATTACATGTATGTGTAAATTCTGTGAACATTCCTACGCGAGAAGAAAAGAAAAAAAGAAAAGAGACAAGAGGGGTTTGGAAAAGTAGTGTGATATGGAAAAGAAAACTTGGAAGAAGTCGTTTTGAACTATGTTGAAAAGGAACCAGTGCTACAGTAATTGAGTGCGGACGTTGTAATTTGTGTGATGCATGAGCTAGAAACAACTGAGAAGAAGAAAGAAAGAAATATAAGGCAATTACCATCTTATATTACGGACAACAACTAAAACTGTATTCTTAGTGAAAGAAGAATCAAAAGCCTGTTACAGGTTGGGACATTTTGTTGTAGATATTAATAGTTTCTGTTGTTCATTTTATTGTTTAAATAAAAGAATAAGTTTATTTGTTTAACACAGAAGCGTTTAACATATTTTTTAGTATAGTAATTTAGATAATTATCTCAAATATTTTTACACTATTCGTCCGATGTTTTCCGGATGGAAACATTCCAAAGGCCGTGTCCTGAGTATTGGTGTGTTTTATTGTGCTGATGTATCATAAAAAAATCGGCCATATCTAAAAGATAAATTTCGGTACCTCACATTATTGGCGTTACAAACGGTCGCGGGCTCTTCATGTGCGTACGCTGTGGCGGGAACGTAAGGTTCAGAACATTTGTAACAGAAAATTTTAGAGCGTTCGGAAATTAGAAGCATATCATTCGCGGCGCGGTGAATGATTTTTCTTTTGCAACTATCTGTTCGGCCCGTAGATCATTCGCACTGGCTACATCAGCACAAAGCTCGACCGAGAATGGAGGCCGGGGTAAAGAAGCTGCGCGATGTGATTGGCCAGTTCGGGGAATTCGAGAAAGGATTTGTACGCTCATCCATTTTAGGACAAACAAGATATATTTTCTCATAAGTTAAATCTCAAAAGTTTTCTTCTTTATAAGGAGAAAACGGGGATATCTTTTTACTTTCTCGTATTTTATAGTCAAATCTGCGCCCACTAAATGCAGTTTTTTGTTGGCGCATGTGTGGAGGGGTACATACGTGTGACCTAATCGAAGAACCTTGTCTGACGTGAAAGCGACTGGGCTTTGGCGTCCAAAGAGGTATGGGGGAGAGGAGGTGGGGGTAACTTCATCCAGGCCGCGACTTAAATGGATCTCCGATTTTTTTCCTAACTAAAACATAAAATATGTATTTACTTCTAATTCAAATGAAGCACTATGCATTATTTCTGTTGCACGAAGAGATGCGTGTTGTTTGTGTCAAGGGATAGGCCACTTTTGTTTGAAATAAAGAGCCTCCGTGGATCTATTGCCTCAGGTCTCTTGTTCTCTCTGGATACTCTCTCTGCTGCTGAGTACTTACAGATGTCGCATTTATCCAGGTTGTTGGTGGCAGGAAAGTCCGGATGGCAGTCGCACACGCGGCGTTGCGTGCCTGCGCACTGGGCGTTGTCGTAGCCGCACTGCAGAGTGTCGTTGCATTGGTCACCCCACTTCTTCTCCCCTCGCGCTGAAAACGGAAAACACATTTATTGTGCACTCGTAGAGAAATTCGATTTTGGTGTTGCATATCTGTTTTGGTCTGCTCTGAATATCAGGGGGTTTTGAAGCCTCAGTGACTCGGTATATCAAGAGGTTTTGATGCACCAGAAGAGGGCTTCGGACATTGATCATTCGCACCCACCATCGGGATTATCTGTATTAACCCTTATCTGCCTAAATTAATTTCTTAAAAAAATTCATTCATCTTAAAAAAATATAAAAATTGTTTTCCTCAAAATTTTGAAATGCACGTGGTTACGCCTTTGGGTATGATGGAAAACAACGTGAAGTTCTAATAGAATTTCTGCAATATTTTAAGGTGAAAGTTTGAAGTATCTACGTCTTCGTACAGCGTGCCCGTACGGGCACGCTAAGCAGGTACGGTTTAACGACAAAACGTCACCTATGAAGGTCTTTACCTCAAATAGGGTAGTGCTAGAAACTTCGAGCTTTGAGGTTGGACGACGGAATAATAGTCCCTCTCAGGGCGGAACCAAGCCCTATTCAGTTTCTCTTGAGTGGAAGGGGTGTGGTGGACAGTGCGAGAACTCTGACTTCCCAATTCTCCTGCCTCTCATAACCATTTCTGCATCATGTTTCACCTCATTATCATTATAACTATTATTTACTCATGAGATCGTATCTCGCGGGTCTCAATGAACTCAGCAGGTGAAAGGCCCCTAGCAATAATAAATAGTAAAATTTAGAGCTCTACCGCGAAGAGTTCAAAACCAAAGGTTAACACCACCCGGGTCGAGGTTCTGGTGCGTGGGGTTCTTTTTTCGTTTCCAAACTGCACACATCTTTGCACTAACGACGTGAGGTTCGCCGAGAAACTTATAAACCGGGCCGGCGTTTCCAATCCGACGTTCCAAGATTAGATCCCATCCTGAGGGTGAAGTACCATAAACGGAGATCAATAACCCCATCAACAAACTGAGAATTTTGATTTTGAATTCATGGAGGCAGGCCTGGAAGAAAAGTATTTCGTGTTTCCCAAAAAAAGAAAAGAAAAGAAAAGTGATGAAATTAAATCAAGCACTATGTACCCAATCCCCAGACAGGTTTGAGTGGGTGAGAACATAGTATAAAGAATAACCTATTCCCCAAACCTCTCTAGGTGATCTGTATGCTACATAATCGGTATCAAATACGAAGCACTTAATTCTTTTACGTATTAAGTGTGATGGAAAGACATGGATGAGATAGTCCGGCGAACTGATTTTTGCTCGTTCTGCGCAAGATGATACGTCATACGTCACGAACCACGTGACCACAACAGAGGCACTTCGTTTGGCAAGCGAGGCCACTCGATGGCTGCCATGTTGCATGGAGAGCGAGAAACAAGTGGCATAACGTGACAATTTTCAACGGTGACCAACCAAAAATAATACGATGAAGGTGTAGTTGAAATAAAAAATGCAATATTTAAAAAAAGCTTCTTATATCTATTTCAATGACTTGTAACAAACTGATAACTTTGGTACGGTCTGCATTTAAAACTCCCGCTCATATTGTGAAGCAAACTAGTGCACAAAGCTCATTGGCTGAAGCTGGATAGGCTGCGCAATTGCTCACCCATGCCTTTTCATCATTATATTAAGGTGAATTGCTTAACTGTTTTTCGAGATGGGAAATATCTGAATAACCGGACGCCTGAATTTACACGTTTACAAGCAAACACATGCTTTTCTTGCGTGTGTAGTTAAGGGTAACGCAGTTGCCAGCAGTGTTTGGTGCAGAGTGGACGCCAAGTATAGAGAAATTAGACTAAGAAAGGACAAGTTTGACACGTCAGAAAACACAAAAGCTTGCTGGATGACAGCATTGCAAGAAATTGTGGCTAGGCATCTACAAGCGAACCAACTGCAAACGAACGCATTAACAAATTAAGCACATGACACATAATAAGAATAGACATCGAAGCGGCAAAATTCTCTCAAGTTGGCAGCTGTCAACAAACACAAAATACTTCAGTAGACACATAACTGGCTGTCGAGAAATTGAATACACATGGCAATACATTATCTACTGTCTTTTACCAATATCAATATAGAATATATAAATAAATCTGAAGTGTCTGTGTGTGACTTTAGAATTTTCTTCTTTTATATACTTCTTCAATTTGTTTATTTGCTTACTAAAACGAATCTCACGTCTTAGCAATTGTTATGTCCGTCAGTACGAACCGTTTTAACTTAAAAGCTTCTGAATCTATCAACACGAAATTGAAACACATTGTAGACAGTACCCATGGGACCAACATACATTACCCATACATTACCGTGATATCCCTCAATGGTTCCGAAGATAAGATTTCTTTGTTTCCTCCCCGCATTGTTCAACGTAATGGTCTTGTTAAGACAGCTCCACATATTCGGTATTCTGCGAGAAGTGAGCGTCACTCGCCGTCTGTCGTGCAGTGTGCTTGAGTTGCTTACTATTTGCCGAGCGACTAACATTCGGTGCTCGCCCTACCCACCGTGCGTCGTTTGGTTACATCAAAGAAAGCGAATATTTGCGAAGCACATCAGCTGCTCGGGATTGAGGGAGCAGTAGCTCGCCTCTCGGCGAATGCCACATGTATGGAGCCACTTTTATACATAAAAGTAAGCACACATATTTAAATGTGGCACAAAAACTTTAGAACATCTGGAGTGAATGCCTCCAAGTTTGACACGAATACTACCGAGGGCAGAAAAATGAAAAATGGTGTGGTTGCGATTGAAAACTGTTTACTAAAAATGTTTTTTTTTAAATAACCTTCAGTTAAATGCAATCCCCGTTCCATCTGTGCTTCACTGTTGTGGGGCGTTGCCGTGCGACGCGGGGCGGAGTCGAGCAGGACCGGAGGGAGCGGGCAGAGATGGAACGAAAGGAGCAGAAGCAGCAGACGGAACGGAAGGACAGCCAGGAACGGGCGAAGCAGAATAAGCGAGAGAGGTGGAAGAAGCGAAAGGAGAGAGGCGGAGGTGGAGCGAAAGAGCAGACCGAGAGGAAGGAATGGGCGTGGTGGTAAGAAGAAAGAAGCAGGAGGAACGGGAGAAAAATACACCAGAGGTGGGTGGTGGGCGGGGCGGGAGGTGTTGACAGGACGGTCGTGGCATTCCAAATAGAACATGCAGGAGAGTCGGACGCTACGTGATGAGCGGGAGGAACAGATAAACCGGAAAGGGCTAGATAGGAGGGGCGGGAGGATTTTGCAGGACGGCCGTGGGGTGGGACGTGCGGGGAAGAACAACGTAGCATAATGAAGGGGCGGAACAGATAGAGTGGAAAGGGATGGATGGGCGGGGTGGAAGATGATTGCAGGACGACCATGGCATGCCAGGTCAGGAGTACGGGGTAGACGAATGAAGCGTGTTGAGTGGGAGGAACAGATAGAGCGGAAAGGGCTGGATGGGCAGGATGGAAGGTGAGTGCTGGACGTCCATGGTATGCTTGGTCAGTCGTACGAGAGAGACGAATGAAGCGTGTTGAGTGGGAGGAACAGAGAGAGCGGAAAGGGCTGGATGGGCAGGATGGAAGGTGATTGCAGGACGGCCATGGTATGCCAGGTCAGGCGTACGGGGGAGTCGGATGAAGCGTGATAAGCGGAAGGAACAGAGAGAGGGAAAGGGGCTGGATGGAAGGGGCGGGAGCTGTTTGCAGTACGGACATAGGATGGGGCGAGCAGGGAAGATGAACGAAGCATAATGAGGGGAGGAACAGATAGCGCGGAAGGGGCTTGTTGGGCTGGGTGGGGCCTATAATCAGGTTGGCGATGGCAGAATAGGGCGAGCTGGGGAGGCGGGCGAAGTGTGTGGCCGAGGCACACTACGTAATTGACAATTGTGAGAATTAAATATACGGGCAACGCGGGGTAATTAGCAAACATTGTATATATCACAAAGTCATCTCAACCCAACAATGTCTCTATTGTCAGTGCCGCATTCCGAAAATTATGCAAATTTGAAAAAAGTATGTTAACTGTGTTAAATGCTTGTGTCGACTGAACTTTAATTCTGCTGTTGTGTCGACTGAACTTTAATTCTTAGATGTGGTGTGAGTGAGTATATTTTGTTTCCTGACGGTCAATTATTTAAGATTGACCTTGTAAGTGTAGTGCAACAGTATATACAGCGGTGGCGATGTTCTTTTCCCGCTGAACCATGAGATACGGCGCCGACCTCCAAGTATCTCTTCCTAGGTGGGCACCTCCTTAGCCTGGATGAGCTCTGAACTCCCGAAGGGTCTCCCAACTTGTATGGTAGTGTAGTATATGTATGTATGTATGCATGTATGTATATATGTATGTGTGTGTATGGGAGGGTAGGGGATAAAGATTAAAAAGAAAAGATTGAGAAAAATGATGGAAAAAAATGTGGTTCGTGACCAGTTTGTTAGGGTACTGCTCCGACATTCGTCTGCAATCGATTGGAAACTCCACGTGAAACTATCGATCAGAGCAACTGGGACTAGAATTCTCCTTCAGACAGGGTCAGTTCCACCCAGCTGCCCAGTTCTACCCAGCATGTGGCTAGTGTTAAAAGCCCGCCACTGTCGCGACTCAAACCGTAGGACCTTCCCGACTACGATGCTTCAGAAGCAACGGTGGCATCTCAGCCGAGGTATCTCAGCCGGTGTGAGATGTGGAGGTTGACGCATAGAGACGTATAGAGATCCCGCATTCTTTTATACTGTTTCTCTAATGAACATTATTCATGATTGTTATAGAACCGGTATTTAACTAGAGGATCTTCGATGATTTGAACAACCAACGTGCATTCGTATTTGTGTGAAGAACGCACCTTTGCCGCACATGTCCTGCTTGTTGTTGATGGGCAGATCCGCGTGGCATCGGCACTCGCTGTCGCGGCACTCCGCGCCCAGGCCGCACACCGCTCCTTCGTCGGTGCACGCCTCCCCCAGCTGGCGGATGGCTTCGGGGGCGTCCACTGCAACACCCACGCGCCATTCAGGGAGGGGGAAACGAAAGTAAGTGAATGAACAGATCAATACATAATAAATAAAAATAAATAAATAATGGAAAAATAAAAAAATAAACTTTTACATTATCCCATCGCATTTATATGCTGATTTATTATGTCTATATTTCTTATATGCCGAAAGTAAATGAATGAACGGATCAATACATACCAAATAAAAAAAATTATTAAAAAATTAACTATTACATTATCCCATCGTATGTATTTCCCGATTACTTATGTGTTCGGAGTAGATTAAATGGCTCAATATATTAAATCTTCCTGTAAAATATAAAATTGAACTTTAGGATATCTGTTGTTATAAAGAATACTCACGAAGTGTCAACACAATTCCAATTATTCCGGAACTTGTACGTAGGCATGCATGCTGTACTGCGTTCGTGAATCAAGTAACTTGCACATAATAGCCTCTTTTAGCAGCTTGTGAGTTAAAAACTATTAACCGTTACACCTGTGTAAACCACTTATTTGTTTTTAGCGACATAATCCACTAGCGCTCGAATAGTGTTGAACTTGCGCGCGTTTCCTGCACATTGTAGGATCTACATGGTAGCTCTCGTTTGACCACTTTATTGCTAAGCTGGTATGTTGGTAAATTATATTACCTGTATTGCCACGCACACGTGCCAAACATATGAAAATTATTGAATGGATCAATCAATAAGTAATAAATTAAATGTAAATATTGAAAAGAAAATCATAAATAAATACACACAATTTATTCATTTCAGCTAAGAAAACCATATATTTTATTTATTCTTAGAAATTTAAATAAGTTTAATTCTCTAGTGAATTAAAAAAATCACAAATGAGAATATTATTTCACTGCCTTTATAATTTTCGTACTACAACTGGTAATATACTGTTTATGCATTCAATGTATGTTGTACAACCCACATTATCAATTTGGCATTCAAACCATAAAAGATATGTTCCTTTTGAGTATAAATGGAAAATTTCATGTGTTCCGTTGAATTTTTTTGCCTTCATTTAATATCGGTAATGGATTAAATAACGTTTGGCACTTGAGAGAAACAAGATTTACTATTCTGTAGAGTTGTAACGAAACTATTTCGTATGTTTCATTTCAAATATTTTCGTGAATAAAATCTTATTTTAACTTCAAAATTACTACTATTTGAGTTTTTATGAATTAAAGCATACATATAAAACTTAAAAATATTTACCAGTAAACAAATGCGTTGACAATACTCCCATAATGTTAAATTTTTTGACATTGTCATATACAGTTATGTGTTATCAGAGTCAATCATTAAATCATGTAATCATTTTTTATTTTCTTAAATACATTTTTGAATTTCTGGATATGCTCATTTATTACAAATTGCAAACGTATTCTGGAAGTGCTCATTTATCCTACCTTGATCATAGAGATATATTTCAGAAATTTTTCGTAGTGAATTAAATTTATAAAGTATTATTATATTTCATTATTAATATTATTATTAGTAGTAGTATCATACCTTCACAAGACATGCCATTGGGACCGCTTTTTTCAACCAATCCGTACAGGCAGACGCAGCGGTTGTCCACACAATCGGTGAGGTCGTGTAGCCAATTGCATTGGGCCTGTACTTCACATGTTTCGTTGAGAGCAACTCCTGAAGCAAAAGCGGAAATGTTGGGGTATTCAGTACCTTAAAAATTATTTTTAGCTGGCACATAGCCTAGGGGAGGGTTTTCTCTGGAACAATAATAAAAAAATCCCGCTAACTTATCCCCAAAGTTAGGAAGGTGAAGCTCTGCCTGTCACAAGTCAGGACCAAGAGGGGAGTGATAGAGGAATAACATCTTTAAAAAATTGCCAGCTGGCACTTTGAAAGAACCCCTTGTCAAGAAATGGTGAAGATGGTCAACATTTTTGAAAGAAGAAAGTACCAAATATAGGATAACAAAGCCATTGCGAGATTAAGCAGAGGGACCTCCTTCAATCAAATACACTTGCCTTTGCACCCGGTAGTTTTGAGATAGCAAATAGAAAGTGGAAGAGAATCCCAGTTAGAAACAAGTTTTACCTTAAAACCACTGCCTTTCAAATAGGCCGGCCCAAGAGGACCATCAAAGTCTGGGAAGTCCCCAGACGTTAATCCCTCTTTATCAAGGTCATTATCTCCAAGATAAAAAAAAGTTCTATCGAAATTTTAACGCCAAGACTCTCAGAAAAATACGAAAGTTAAAAGATATTACTGATCTTATGATCTAACAAAAATATAATAATAATAATAATAATAATAATAATAATAATAATAATAATAATAATGCCGTCCAAGAAGCTTGGTTGGAGTCGAGAATCCAATCGAGCCAGATGATAAAAAATACATAAAACGGGTATTAAAAGACAAACCAGGCAAAGGGACATGAAAGACACCAAAAATGATGGGAACAGTTATCATATTCAAAGAAATAATTGCATCGATTACCAATCGAATCTCTTAACTGTCATTCTGAAGCAAAAACAAGGATTACAGAATAATTAATGGTCACTCTCCAATTAACTAGGAGAATTAAAGAAATCTCGATGGAATGGAACAATGAACCAATCCAACAATCCAACTCCTTATTCCCAAACGCCATTGCCTTGTTCTGAAAAGAAAAACATCAATGTAGTTTGCCAGTACCCTGTTGACACAAAATTACAATTCATTGGCAAACCACTGATATACGTCTGTTAAATGTTTTGCCACACATGCGATTTCATGGTTTAAACACACTCCTAGGAAACAAAGAACTTGGAAGGCATCGAGAATATAATTGGAGTACAGAATATGTACTTATCTCATTTATATCGGATAAAGGAATTTAGAATGTGAAAGTAATAGAAAACGCAAAAATAAATTCTGATCACAATGTTTTTGAAGTTAAATGTAAATTTATCCACATAAATCACCACAAATTAAAAGCAACAAAGCCCAGAATGTGTTACACTCCAAATTAAAGAACATACGACATTCAACGAATGCAAACCAACGTGTTGAAAATATATCCTTATAATTTAGGAGCAAGTTAAATCGCGTGTGAAAGAGAAACTTATTTCCGCTGAAGATTTTAAAAAGAATAGTACAAGAAACTTAGCGATCGTCCATAAATTACGTAACGCTAAAGGGGTGATTGTAGCAGCGGTATTCAACGTTACATAGGGGTAAGGGTTATTAGTTTAGTGTTTATATTGGTATTTATTTTTTTTACAATTTTCAGCATTTACTGAAATAATTCCTTTTCTTGAGTTCTGTACGAAAATATTAACTAATTATTTTGTTTTAAAAATAAATTTAAGTTACTAGATGAAAATTGTTAGAATGAAGGGAAATATTTTGTCAACAATGTTTTATTGAATCTGTAAGATTACGAAGGAAATACCCAAAACTAATGCGTAGTATATTCTAGAATCCATTTAAATTGGCACAATAGACTGTCGTTCACGCATCATCCACGACGGCAGGTGCATGACCTTGTGATCAAACATTTTCTCACCTATAATATACGTCCTTCCTTCACTTACAACCCGCCCCAATTTTATTGTTGGGTGCAGTCATCTTTGCTAACTAATTTCTACTTTAATTATCATTAATTTTTTATATACAACCCAAGTAAAATAAATATAAATTGTTTTACTGTGCTATAATTTTTTTTCACGTCTTGCATTTACAATGGGGAGTGTGTTGTCGCAAACGTTAGGTAATTATTTAAGGAGAGTTCAAGCGCTCGGTATAGCTGCGTTATAGGGGGAGAGGGGGTATTGAAAATACTCCAAATTTGTATTACGCAATTTATAGACGGCCCCTATACCAAAACTTAAAAAGCCGTGTCCGGATGCATCAAGATTCATATCTGTTTTTAAAACCGAATTGGAGGAGGGAAAGAAAACTGTGACGTAGCTGGTAAAAATGTACGACTGGGAACCGCCAAAAGAATATTTCATATTCAAGAAACCCGAACGAATCAACTCAAAAGCTTCTATTATATCACGAGTTAAAGTGGAAGAATAATTCTAAGAGATCCAGTGCAGTAAACCTGTCGAATAATAATTTATTTGAAATAGGGAAACAGAACTTATGAAACAGAAAACTATGCATACTATAAAAGTATGCAGATGTACGGGGAGATAAAATTTCACCCGTTTTATTTAACTGAGCACTTAAAAAGATAATTCAAGAGTGGAGAAGAGTTCTACTAAGTACAGAACTTAAAGTCACAAATAGAAAACTCAAAGTATACGTGGAATCTTTCCAGTCTCTCCCTCGTTTGTACAGAGAGGTGAAAAAGATGATGGTAAGGTTGTCGTAAAATCAATGGTTTGCTTTCACTGCACGTTAGTCAATTTTTTAAACAACTTTTTTCTTCCATGAAATCACGAAATTAAGTTGTAATTCTCAAATTGTGTTTTGTATTGGTTGATTACAATTATTGCAGGTTACATGCCCCTATTTATCTTAATCTACAGGGTGATTAAAAATTGTATTTAAATCTCTGAAAGTCAGATGCGTCCCAATATGAGTCGTATTTGTAATTCTGTAGTACTTGCGGCGCCATATCGTAAGCGTATTCGCCAACGATTTCCAAAATGAGGCGTCTCATGATATCAAAACTTTTGTTATACACTATCTGAAGATGTCAACTTGTTGCTACGAAAGGGGAAATCTACCCTCCAACACGGCATAAGGAATACACCATGCCCTCCAGTAGAGATAACTGGGAAAACTGCCATATATATGTCGATTTATTTAGAGCTTCATTTGACAAATCGTGAACTGTTATGATGACATTCAATCGGGAGCTTACAGGTCACTACGGTGACGTCACTATGGTGATGTTCTACCTCCCGATTGGATGAGACCATATCAGCTGGTTTATGTCCACTGACCCTCTTTTTAAATTCAAGTTGGTAACGCGCTTAATTCACTCATTCTTAATTCACTCATTGTGTCGTAATTACATTCGCATATTCGTGTGCTTTGCGACTGAAGTAACACGTTATTCCTTAAGCATACATTATCGCACGGCAAAAAATTTCACCTGTTCATGTAGACAATGTATTATATTTTTAGCCACAATCTTATAAGCCTCTATTTTTATAATAATTTCAAAACGATGGCGAAATGTCTCATTATAGAAATGTAATCTCCCCAGATAACGGAAGGATTCGCAGGTCCGAAGGCAATTTTGAATTACAGGGGTTTTTTGATTTTTCTTTTACTCACTTTTATTAATACTGTAATAGTTTGTTTATATCTATAAATGCACTAAGAGTTAAAATATATCATATTTTTCCTTGTAGCTTTTCGCAAATAAGTTCGCATCTCAGAAAGTTGAAGTGATTCCAACGAGTTCCGCTAGATGTCAGGTCAGGCCGCTGTCGTGCTGAATTGGTCTCGAGTTCCACTGCGGCAATTTCCTTCCGCATTGTACGAATCGTATTACGTCAGGTCGATGCTTACTTCTCATGAATTAATTTGTATAAACGAGAAGTTTGTCATTACAGTCTTTTTTACAGTAAAATGTTTGCGTTTAGAGTGTACAGTGTGTTGTCATAAAGATTTGCGTACACTCGTGGCAGGGTTGGATCCAGAAAGCATTTTAGTAAAGGGATAACTTTTTGTTTGGACCCCTTACAAATATTTTTTAAATAATATTTTTTAAACGTGTGTTTGTAATTTAAAGAATGTATGAACACAACGGGAATACGCATTTGAAATGTGATACGATTAATAATTATGTGGTTCTATAATTTGAATAAAATAAAACAAAAGGGATTGTGGACGGGAAGCTTATGGCTACCCCCGCCCGTGGAATCCGATATGTGGATGTTCATCTCCTTGATGCGATTGTATCTTACCAGTAGGTTTTCCGTGTCGAAGTGAATGGGAGATATGCAATTACTTTGGTGATGGATAATACAATACTTGATTATTCTGTTGAAAAATCTCTTTTCGAAATATTGATCCCTTCACTTACAACTAAGAAACTAGCAAATAATTTAAAAAATTACGCTCTTCCTGAGGACGATCTGAGATTAGTATATTCTTATTTAATAGGCTGGTTTGAGAGTAAGTTCTCTCAGGGGATTTCGTCATTATTAACGAATGATAATTGAGAATCAGTTGTAAAGGAGATATAATGGAGTGCGTGGCAGGAGCAATTATAGTACAAAACAAAGCAACCTAGCACTGCCTTCGTCTTTAGAAATTATTATTGTATTTACCAGTCAAATTGTGATGTGAAATTCACAAGTGACCTCCTTAGTATACCTCCTTAGTGTAGAATGGAAACATGAATTTCAACCTGAATTCTAGTGGATTTAAAACTAGGGTGAATTAATCTAACCAATCATTTATTCGTGTTATTTTGATTTTGGTTATACTCGGGCGATCCCGAACAGTTTGAAGACCTCTTTATATTACTATACATACTTCCATAAAGCATATTTTACATTACTACAAACGTGAGAAAAAAGGTGGAGGTTGTGTAATTAAAAATTGACGTTGCTGAAAATGGATAGGTTTTTTAAATATTAGTGAAGGACGATGAACACGCAAACTTTTCTACTCGATTTTAATGAGACAGTAAAATGATGTGAACAACTTTCGAAATCGGAGGAGTCTATTCAACAATATTCGATACTGTTAGATGTGATTCTGTTCATAAGCTTTCGCGTGTAGGACGCAATACTTTATGTGGAGATGCGGAAAACTTAGATATATGAATAGCTTAAATAGCTCGTAACAATAAAGATGGTAGTCCTTGCCATTTTTCTTGCAAGACATGATTATTCAATGAATAATGAAATGATTTGATTAAACTACACTTCCTAAATAAAATATTTGGGTTTTATATTTACAATAAAACATTTTGGTTGCTGATTCGCTTTCGACTTTTAATCAGCAATATTTTACCCATTTTCTTCAATAATTTTGAAATAAATGATAAAGCATAGAACTTTGATACATCAAATTCTTGGATCATTCCTTTCACGACCAGAACCAAAATCGTGTCAGTTAAAAATCCAGAAATAATGAAGAAATGTGTGCTCTCTGAAAAATTCACATAATGTTGTGTAAAAATGATTGTGAACTCAATGCAACAAATTGCACTGAGAATGAATGAATGATTTTGAATGAATGTTAATGAATATTTTTTAAAACCGAGAAAGGAACCAACACAATTTCCGAATTCAGCAACATATATAATGAATGACTAGCGGGTCGGGGTTGGCTGTTATTTCGAAACAGTTTTTAAAGGTTTCGTTTTGATGCCTTGTAGTTCTCCTTCATATCACCCAAGAAGTTGACTCCGATGTAAAGTTTCCTAGAAACGACAGAAGTTACAAGAAACTGAAAAATAATGACTATTATATCAAAGAAAATGAAGTGAGCTACTTTCGATATTTTGAAACGTCATAGAGAAGTAATCACTTTCTAACTTTCAGGATTCATTTTTCCCAAAACAAAACAAACAATTTGCAAAACAACAAATGCATTTTATAATATAGCAGGTTACAGTCTTATGTAGCGAGGGAGGGGTGCTTTCTAAACAAAGCTTATTTACAAAACTTATGATCTATACTTAATTCTAGACTTTTATTTACCACATAATTTTACATATACACAAATTTACATTGGTTAATAGTCTTGAAACTCGAAGAACAAAAAACATCAATAATTTTATTTTTTTACTGATACTTTATAGCTTTGATACGGAGTTCAATACACGATGCATAACTTACCTGAATCGAGAGGACCGTGGTTACGAGGAAGTATGAAAACATTTGAATGATGCTACATGTTCGCTGACGGAGGGAATTATGTAAGGGAATTACGGGGGGGGGAGGATAATTACGGTTCTTACGCCCAACCAAACTTTATAAATGAGGTCTCCAAAGAAAGAGAACTTCACGGAGACGTGACGGATTGCACTTTAAGTTTAAAAATATGAAGGATTTGTTTAAAAAAAGGATATAAATATTCATGTCAAATGCGACCCGAAACACAATTCCGCATTTTTGAATTTATATTGTTAAATAATTCCTAAACGAAGCGTTTTAGGGCCTTAAAAACTAAAATTGTGTGGCCAAAAGCCTAAAAAAAAAAAACGTTCCTCATTTTTGGACATTCTATTACATTTTTGCTGGCTGGACGCATCTAGATTCTACCCCACCTGTTCAGAGCCTGTAGAATCTGAAATTCTGTGTGAAATTTAACTAATTACTTGATATTCAACGCAATTGAATCACATGGGAGTACCTCTCTGCTCGATAATAACATTAAATAAGAATAGTTATTGACAAGGGTGTATTTTATTGTTATCAATTACGTGGAGACACATAGAACAAGTGACGGAGAATAACAGGGTCTTGAAGAAAAAGATATACTATAGGCTTAATATGGAAACGGAAAAACAGGGAAGAGGGTAGGGTTTAACATGCTTGACTTTTCGCACAGGTACGCTAGTAACTATTATTTTCTTTTTCTTTTTTTCTTTTTTTCTTTTTTTATTTTCTTTTTTCTTTTTTTCTTTTTTCTTTTTTCTTTTTTCTTTTTTCTTTTTTCTTTTTTCTTTTTTCTTTTTTCTTTTTTCTTTTTTTCTTTTTTTTTCTTTTTTTCCAGTAAAGCCCAATGAGTGAACCGATGTACTCACCCTTGAGACAGCGGTTGGCGGCGGAGTCCAGCACGGGGATGTCGTCAGGGCAGCGACACGCGCGGCGCACGCACGTCGCGCCTGCCGTGCTGCAGTCGGCGTTCGCCGCGCACGCGCCTTCGATGGCCACGGTGCCCGGCCCTGCAGCACACAACACGCACCCTCATGAAGTTTCATTCGTCGATTGATGATTCCGGTTGTGTCAACTGTTAAGGTTCTCATTAAGTCCTGTAAGTGTATTGCATATTTTTTTCCCTCGGGAGGTGTCGGTGATTTCCCCCTGCTGGATGGTGAGACCCGGCGCCGACCTACCTGTCGGCTAGCGGGGATTTTCCCAATCAGGTATCTCCCACGAGCGGGGCACCGCCCCGGCCGGTACAAACTCTAAGCTCCCGACCGGTCTCCCGGAATATGTGATAGTGTAGTCAACGTTGTGTGTGTAAGGTGTGGTGCAACGACAAGGTAGATGAAGGAAAGATCGCGCGCGGTCCGTGGCTCATTTGTTAGGGAACTGCTCCGGCATTCGCCTCGTGTTGATAGGAGAAACCACGGATAATACCGATTAGAGTAGCCGACCGCTAGAATTCCCCTCCAGACAATGAATAATAACGCTAAAAGATATTACCTTAATAAAATTTGAGAAATTTGATCAAATGGTATTTTCCTCTCATTGGTACAGAAAATTCTAGAAGAATATATGATGATTTTCTTTCACAAGGGTAGATGAATACCATCCCATCTCAATAAATTAGTTAGATACAATAATTCGAATAAAACATATTCGCTAAACATCAATTTTAATTGCATTTGTCCAGAAAGCGATTAAAATTCTACATGCAGACACGAGTAAAATTTTAATTAGGTAAACCCAGCTTCGTCTATTATGCATCAGTGATGACGATGATGTTGATTATTATTTTATCAAACTGAACGGGAGGGATAAGGTTATTTCCGAGCTTAGTTTGTAATCGTGCTGTGTGCTTCCGCGAGCATGTTAAGCTCTCTTGGAAAGCTCGGCATAATTAAACAGTCAGTCAGCGTGCGTCTCCGTAATTAAGTGATAACTCGTTCCACACATTTGTCACTACTCGCACCTGCGGTTCATCTCTGGAAATCGGTTTGGTGATCGTAGGACCGCTTTCATAATAGAATACTTTCGAAGAGTTTGAAACTATATTTATTCCGATTATGGGTGGAATGGATTTGTATCTGTGCTTTTAAATAAACATAAAATATTGAAGTATAAAATCCTTTGAATTGTTGTATATTTTTTAATGTTTAATTTTACATAAAAATATTAAAATCTCAAATATCAATGAATTGAGTTTTTCTGAAAATAGACACAATTTTTCAAGAATATGCGATCTCACTTCATCGTCAGTTTTATAGTGTTAGTCCCGCAAACCGATAAAAGTACGATGAATATTATAAAACTGAGAATTGCCGCTGTCAAGAGATAACATCACAGTCTTTTGGGCATTTTGTCGCTGCAATTTGTTTACTAAGAGATAAATTTGCTCCTCGTTAGATATATTTTATTCGCAAAAAATGGTACAACATACTAGTCTACTGAAAGAAATAGGAGTAAGAATTCTCTCCTAGCTTTAGGGAAGGTCGGGGCTGGTTGGCATCGGTTGGTAGATTTTAGATTTTCACGTAACTTTGGAGTGGTTTTGCCAAGTGTGTTTGTATCGATGGAAACTACATTTATTAAGCTATCTTATAATACTTTTTTATTCGTGTATGTTTCAATGTCTAATTTTGAGAGACGTTAAAATTCATCAATTTAAAATGTGCCAACCAATCCCACTTGTCGGGTTTTCCTACACTCGCTACTTCCGCGAGAGTGTGAAGTAATCAGTTAATGTCAAAATTAATAATTTTTATTGTTTTATTTACAAAATAAATGCAAACTTGTATCACTATTTAGTCTTTCAGAACAGCCTGATATTGACAACTACTACAAACATTCTAGGTATACACAAAATTAAGTATTTAAAAATCAACCTTTCATTCAATTTAATCTGTCCATTATGTCTTTTTAATAAAACATGCTTTTTATCTTATTTGGAACACTAAGAAGGTAAACTCTTTTAAATATGTTCTAGTTTCAATCTAAATATAATCTAAACTTGCGGCAAGGCAAAGTTACAGGTTTAAACTCCAAAGAAAGAACTAGAGGTGCTACAGAATGGCACAGACTTTCTCGTAGTAAAGTTTTCTAATTCCCTTGGCGTAAAGTGGTACTGTAAAGTCTTGTCCCTCCTCCTTGCCTGCTTCCATCTATATATTCCATCTATCCATCTATTTTTTCAAAATTTTCGCAACTTTTCGGTTTTCAAATAGTAGAAATTAAATCATATTTTAATTATATTAAAGAAGGCTATGACGTCGTCCTAAATAGCAATTTTCATTGAAAAAATTGATGCCGTTTTTAAGAAAATGGCGATTAAGCATTACTGTTAATGCAAAATTTGAAGCTCTTTTTCACAGGAATCTCTTGAGTTTTCGACAAAATTCATTTGAAGTCATTTAAAGCACTGCCACTCACAAATGTAATAATGTATACAAAACGATGGAAATGTGCATATTAACGGCGAGAGATGATGAGAGATATTTAAAAAAAATACGTTTCTGTAATTTCTGAAAAAACAAAAGAATACACCAAAATGAACTTTACGTCATATTAAATAGTGAATTAGCACTATCTGTTGGAAAAGTTTGAAGAAAAAATTTGGAGCCATTTTTGAGAAAATGGCGTTTGTTCTTTTCTGAAAATGCGGAATTTTGGGCTCATTTTTACAGAAAACTATTGAGTTTTCGAGAAACCTTATTTGAAATTATTTAAAGCGGATGTACTCGTAAATCTAATAATGGGAAGAAATTGTCTCTAATGTAAATATTATCGACGTGAGAGACAAGTCAAAAAATTACATTTTTGTAATTTTTGTAAAAACAAAAGAATAGAGCAATATGGGGTTTATGTCATCGGATATGGTGCATTTGGTACTCCCCCTACCAAACATTTAAAGAAAAAATTTGAAACTCTTTTTAAAAAACCTTGTTTTTGTAATTTTTTAAAATTCCAAATATTTCACGCTCTATTGCACGAAAACTACTAAAATTTTCGAAAATGTCGGCATGACCTTAATGAAAGAACAATTTATGAACAACAAATTTCATTTGAAGGAAAATTCAGGTCTTCAATTTTATAGTTAGACGCTGAAAAAAATTTAAAATTTTTCCAAAAACAGCAATTTTCGAAAGTTCAGAGTTAACCGTGAAAATGGGACCTAAGCCACCATTATAAGTGTATTTTACTCTGTTCTTACAAAGAATTTAAAGAAAAAAATTGTAGCCGATTTTGAGAAAATTTTGAAAATGTCCGGGGGGCTTTATGAAAAGTACCTCCAAATTTTAAAGAATGTTTTCCAACATTTCAAACCTTGAACTAGAGCCAGATGAATCGAAGTTTCTTCAATTTGGAAAAGATTGTACGTGTGCTTTAGGCGCTAGGTTTGTTCACATACGACAGACACACGGACAGACGGACGAACGGACAGATGGACGTTTTGAAAAACAACAACACTTTCTCAAAATCAGGGGACCTCAAAACGTGTATTTCTGTTAAAATCTCGAAATAGATTTTCGGCAGCATTACACAACTTTCTGTGTACTACGTATATTACTCCCGTATATACGTATGTATACGAGAAAGTAAAAGAATAACTCCTTAAAAATAAACAAATGATAATTATTTAGAAAACTAAACATCAACGGTTGATAACAAAAAAAGTCTTTTGAAGATTTCATCCTACGGGTTCTCTGCTTGCCACACAGTGTGCCAAAACACAGGTCAGAGCAGCACCTAACAATATATACCATGAAAAGGTTGAGAGTGTTTTTAAAATACATGATCCTGTTTTTGAAAATAAGTTGGAAATGACACAATTTTTTAATCAAAATGGTAGATAGAGTGGTTACGACACTGGGTCAGTAGTGACCACATCCATCATAAAATTTGAAAAATAAGAATTGAAGGCTTCGCATTGGTTTTCAAACTTGCAGAACGTGAGCATTTGCCTTCTAGTGGAAGAGTAAGAATGAAGATTTTATTTATTGTTCCTAATTTTATTATAGAAGAATAGGCTTAAAACATCACATTAACGTGGACATTGCAGTAATGTTACCTGAAGGGTATTTTTAGACTTTTGATCTCAGGCATGTTGAGGTGGTAGATTATTGTTTGGTCGTTACTAAGTCAAGTATCTGACCAATAAGAGAATTTTGTAATTTTTAAGGGGCTACAGCTGGAAGAAAGTGGAGTGTTGAAAATAAATAAAAATAGAAAAAAATTAAAAAATGCCTTTTTTAGGCTATTCAGAAAGAGGTATGCTACTTGCCCCTTGAGTTTCACATAAGGAATTCATTTATTTAGCTCAAGAGTTTTGAGAAAACTACGAAAAATGCTCTTACCTCGGGCCACTATTGGTTCTTCTAGCCTAGATGTGAATAAAACATGTAGAAAAAAGGTTTAATTTTGTGAAGATGTTTCGCAGACAGAGGTTGAATCTTGGCTGACTTTGTGCCATCCAATCTTACTTGAAAAGTGCCAACCAGCCCTGAACAAGATTTTTTTAATTAAAGATATTCGTAGAGGTGACTAGAAAACTCAACACTAAAAAACTGATTCACGAAAAGGTTTCAGCTAGGAAAGAGTGAGAAACAAAATCATTCCTTCTCAATATTACAGAAGACAATCAGTAAACTACGAAAATATTACTCTCCAAACTATATAGGACATTGGAGATCACGATTCCACCATCGCTGCACTGATCATACTGAGACTTCTGTGGGTTCATTAGGTCGTGAAGGGAATGTAACTGAAACCTAGAGCGTATGGAAGTTACGGGGCCGATACAGGAATCGAGGTGCCAATCAGCCCTGGACTTTCGTTTCTAGAAAAAAAAACTGTGTTGTGGTTGTAATTATTTCTTAACTACCGACGAGACAATTTGAAGGTAAATTGTGAGGTTTTTGAATATAGTCTGGACCAACCATCCCCGGTCTTTCGTTTTCTAGCAAAAACTGTTTTATGGTTGTAAGTATTCCAACTGTCGCGACATGTCGACGTGAACACTTCCAAGTAAATATTAATTTTTCTAAAGATCGTCTGGACTAGATATCGTCCGAAGCTGGTTGGCAGAGACGATCTTTAGGAAAATAAATATTTACCTGGAATTTGTTATATATATTATACACGTAAACGGCATCTTATGTACTTTAACTATCCGTGCGTGTCTTCGATCTAAGATCCCGTTGAGATGCAGGCATAGCCATAAAAATGCTTATATTGCTGACACAAATGTTTATCAACTACGTAGTGAGTGTGACATGAAAAAAGAAAAAAAATATTTTCTACTCCTTTAAAACTTGCATTTCATGTCGAAAGGACGTTATATCACAGGATGGAAGATATTCCAAGTTGCCTCATTTTCGAAGAGATTCTTGATCGTGCCTAGAGCAACGACCGAGTAACTTAATTATTTGCGTGCTGACACTGATATTATTGCTGGTCACGAGTTCTGTCACCATGGAGATCACGTAGTCATGGGAATGATTCACGAAAAACGTGGGCAGCGTTTCAGGTGATTAACGCTATAGCCGTTAATTCTTTTTTCGTAACGTATTATTTAATTTACTTTTATTTTCTGGAGTACTTATGCTGAAATACTTTATGTGTATTCACCAGTGTAAATATCGTCAATCTTTAGCTCACGCGTTATTTCCTTCCAGAATTACTTTATATACCTCGCCCTTCATGTTATCTTTACTTTTGCAATATTCACTGTGGTATTTGATGTCTTTACGTTTTCGTAAGAACGAATAAACCGCTTCCTATTTTCTCGAAAACTAGAAACTATCTTTCGAGTTGTTTTAGTTGTTCAATTTTAGAATGCTAAGTAAAATTTTGGTATGGTAACATCAAATGTTTATGAACGAAAATGTATTTTTATGTTTATTAAACATGAGTAAGTAGATCTCTGGAGTAAAAGGTACACCAATTTGTCGCTAATATCCGCGTCTAGGTATGTGTTAATTTACAAATTAACATACCTCCAGGGACATATACTATGAAATCCACAAAGCCCGAAATAACCTCCTCCTCCGCAAAACCAAATAGCGAGTCCCAATTAATAGCGCGGGCCAGTAACGTGGGGGTAGAGGTTAGTTTCCCCTGCGAATCTAATGGCGGCGGCCGCCCAAGCCCCCGCACACCCTTCCTACCGGACCCCAACTGCGACCACCGCCCGGGCATACTTCCCCGCCTGCCTGCAGAAGGCTCGCCTGCACCCCTCCTCCAATTCCAGCCTATCTCTCATTCGAACCATCCTCGCAATTACCCTCCCGCTCTTCCCTGTTTGTCTACTTCCCCCTTTCGCCCGCACTTCACTCCCCTTCCGCCCCTACCCCTCGTATCCCCCCTCCATCTACACCTATCTCCCGCCCGCACCCGTCCCCTCTGCGCTTACACCTCTCCCCTTCTGCGCCCTCCTCCTAGGCCTCCCACCTATCTCACCCGAACAACCGTTGCAATCATCCTCCCGCCCTCCCCTGCTTGTCTACCTGGTCGCTTTCGTCCGCATCTCACACCCTACCCGTACCTATCGTATCCCCCCATCTATTTCCCGCCCGTACCCGCTCTCACTAGGCTTGCACCTCCTCCCACCCCCATACGCTACACAACTCCCAGAGGCCCGTACAATTTCCCCCACACGCACCCCAGCTGGCCTGCACTCCACCCCATCCCTTAGCCCACTCTCCGCCTGAGGAGGCCCTCTGGAGGGCGCGTCCACGGCTCCCAATTAGCGCCGGGAGCGCTCGCGGAGGACGATGTGGGCGCGCGCGGTCCGACGTGGTGGCGGACAGTGGGCCAAAGCAGGAGGCTCCATTCAAATAGTAGGCTGTGGCGCCGGAATCGTCATTTGCAATGTACGGGCGAGACGCCGCATCGTAGGCCAATGTGAAGTTTAGGTTCTTCGGAGGTTAGATGCCATCATATCGAGCATTGCAATGGTGCAGCCGAGAGCAATGTAATGGTCTCGCTGAAGTCGCTGACTTTAGTGAAGGAAGTTATTCGTCAGCCTTTGCTTTGGTATTTTAGGTTCTTCGGAGCTTAGATGCCATCATATCGACGAGAGCATTGCAATGGTGCAGCCGAGAGCAATGTAATGGTCTCGTTGAAGTCGCTGACTTCAGTGAAGGAAGTTATTCGCTAGCCTTTGGTTTGGTATTTTAGGTTCTTCGGAGCTTAGATGCCATCATATCGACGAGAGCATTGCAGTGGTGCAGCCGAGAGCAATGTAATGGTCTCGTTGAAGTCGCTGACTTCAGTGAAGGAAGTTATTCGTTAGCCTTTGGTTTGGTAGTTTAGGTTCTTCGGAGCTTAGATGCCATCATATCGACGAGAGCATTGCAGTGGTGCAGCCGAGAGCATTGTAATGGTCTCGTTGAAGTCACTGACTTCAGTGAAGGACGTTATTCGTTAGCCTTTGGTTCTCCGAGTGACGGGCGCCGTCTCTAGGATGGTGAGCCAGCGTTTCAGCCCTCATAGCATTTTTCAGGACTGAGATGCCATTTATCAACGTGCTGTCAAGCCGAGAGCTAATCGAAGGTCTCGACAATGACGAAGACTTCTCCGGCTGAAGTCATTGCTTTTGGGGCAACTTCACACTCGTAGGCGACGCCAAACCTTTTGTCAACGTTTCGGCCATTTTATCACCAACTACTTCCTTCAGTGCTGAAATGCTTATAGTAAGACGTCATTTTCTAGTTTTTTTTTTAGAGTTTTGAAATTCATTATTTTTAAACTTATATCGTTGTTTTGAAGGCAAGGGAGATCGGAGTGAAAAAATCTATTTTCACTTACGCTGCTATACACACAACTCTTCCATCTTTCGAAAAAATCCACTTATGGTGAAAATTGTGGAAGTGATAATCATTTGATTGAGCTAATTTATTTTTGCATTTTTATGTGGCATTTTCTTTCGAGTAGTGTTATAATTAGAGCTCGGAATTTAGACAATTCTTTGTACTATTTTTACAATTTTATGACTAACAATAGGAATCAGTTAACTGTACTTTTGCCTATTTTAGCTTCTGCTGCCTAGTTTTGGTGATTTGTGTTATTTTTGCCATTTTCTTTCTTTTTCATCGTTATTTCCCTTTTATCTCCTGACAGCAATCTCGATCAAGCTGGTAACATACCTGCAAATCTGGACAATAAAGTCATGCTTTTTCTTGTAGAAGCGGATGCACCAGGATTAGGTAGTGTTAAAAATATAAATGAGAAAGGAAGATGATACCAGGTCAGATTTTATATTTGTCGCTTTGGAGGAATCCCATTCCACCATTCCATCATTCGCTCACGAGGAATCCCATTCCACCTTTGAGTATGACTTCCGATACCTTTTGAGGGCAGAATTCTGTATACATGACATTACTTTCTCAGTGCTGGTGATTCCACTAATGCGAAGTACTTAAACTATAATCCCGTTTGACTGATGCCATTTCAAGTTTCAAAAGGGAGTCCACAATAGCATTTCGTGGAGACAACGTTCGAGTGAAACAAATTCGTAGTCATGTGCAATAAAGATTATAAATTGTTTCCTTCACGCAAGTGCCAATGTAAATTTTAGAGTTAGAATAAAAAGCGAATCATTTTGATAATTAATTTTTCACAATCATTCCTTTTAAAGGGCGACTTTTTCATTGTTTACAAACCTTCTTTCACGCCTTCTTTAGCTAGGTTAAATGCCTTTTAGTAAGCATATTTTATTGAAAATAAATACCTTCTTCCTTGCCCATTTTAGACAAAATAAATGCCTGAACTAGTGAGCTCTAGTAATAATGCAAAGCAGTTGGCGGGGTCTGGCTCTGGGCAGTAGGTGAAGGCAAGGCATGAGGCGTTGGGCGAGGGTCGTGGAGGCTCACGTGCCGACCGCGCGCCCAGCCGCCCCGCGCCGGCCCCGTTCTGAATAGAACCCCGCCCCCTCCCGCCTTATCGATCCCTCCACGCCGCGGCCCCCCGGCGCACGCAGACTGGAGCTCGGGACGGCGAGTGCAGGTGGGCGCCGTGAAGGTTCGGCCGTGATACGGGCACTAGAGGCTATTTTAATGGAATGCATGAATTTTCATGATGCAGCGGCTAGTGGGTATTCTAATAGATGAACGGATTTTTATTATACGAAGACTATTGGGTGTGCTACGGTATTCTGTTCTCGTCTGGTATTATGGTGCACGAATTTTCATGATATAAAGAAGACGTATTCTTATACAGTAAAAATTTGATAATTTGAACACTAGTGAACGCTCAAAGAATTAAACTAATTTTCATGATTCAAAGATCAGTATATATTCCAGTAACAATTCTTATCACATGAGACAACGGGACAATTCTAACCCAACATTCTTCACAATTATTCTTACACAATGAACGAATTTTCAATATATAAAGGCTAGAGGATTTTCGAATAGTCTGAACGAATTTTCATAATAAGTAATTTTTAAGAAAAGTAAATATTCTAATAAGATGATCGAATTTTCCTGTTTTATAGACCCATATATTTCCCAAAATTATTTATTTTAATAGTCGTGCGGCAGACGAATTTGGCTATGTTCATGCAGAACCAGAAACATTATCAATCATATGATGAAAATGATGTGTGATGTAACGTATCAGGCACGGTCAAGTATCAAATCGATAAGTGAAACGATTTACTGATACAATTTAATACTCACGTAAGAATTATGGATTGTTGAATTAACTAATATTTTCATATAGTCTAGCACTGGTTTAGTTCCGGAATGTATTATTATTATTATGATGTCACAATTTTTTAAAGTTCTTAATAAAAAGAAATATTGAACATAGTGGTGTAGCCTGGCGCGTCCATTCTCAGTGTAGAAAATTGCACGACCAAGTATCAATAAATTCTCCCCTTCTTTTAAGAAATGTTTCATTACAAAATTACGTTTAATTATTGTCCATTTAATCAAGCTGCAATGATTCAAGTTATGCGGGAAAGGTTATGTAGTAATTCACTGGATCTTGCAAACGTTGGATCCTTGACATTACCCAAAACATTATTGTAGATTATTTTTCAGAACATTCTTGAAGAATTCGTCTAAAAATAGTGTCAATCGATCCTCTTTGTCGAGATAAATTGAATGTGCTATTGATCCCCTCTAAACGAGTCTTATTTCCCAAGTCGCGTTGTAGGTTCTTAAATGCTCCGAAAACACACTTCTTCCGAAATTAGTCTATAATATTCTGGAAGAGTAAGAGAACAATGATCAGTTTCCCACCGGAATATCCAGACGCGTCGAATGATACTTTACTGTTCCCGAATGTTGACCAGAAGGCGTAGATCGCACGGACACCCAAGCTCATCGACATACAGAAATTCTCAGGTTATCCAATTACTACTTGTGGGATGAATTCTTTTATTAACCAATAATTAAGATAATATACAAAAATGTGTTTTTTAAAGAAACAACTAATCAAATACCAGTTCTTACCGATTATATGACCTTTTTCAATGCCCACACATGTCACTGGTCACAAGTCTTCACAAATCATTGGCTACTTTGCTGTAAATGTTATAACTAGAACCCCGAAGTTTGGGAACTACCTTTTTGTTATTGAAACGATATATAGACTTTTAACAATAGGAATTACTTAACTCTACTTCTGAAGTGGTTTAAGAGTATTTTTTTCTTGTCTTTTTAACTTTTGGTGCCTATTTTTAGTATTTTGCTTTATTTTGGCCTCTTTCATCCTTTTCCTCATTCATAGGTGCGGTCTTTTTTGCCGGTAGCATGCGTGATGCATATGGGTCGCTGTCACACTTATGAAGAGGTCATGAGATACTGGAGCCTGGAGTTACATGCTGACGACCGCCTGCTGGCCTGGCCAGAGAGAGAAAGAGAGAGAGAGAGAGAGAGAGAGAGAGAGAGAGAGAGAGAGAGAGAGAGAGAGAGAGAGAGAGAGAGAGAGAGAGAAAGAGAGAGGGCGCCGAAAGACGCGCCGGCGCTGTAGCATAGACTAAAGAGGTATAATTCTTTACTCTATGGCTGCAGTCCTGCTACCTGTCGGAGCCAACAACGCCTAATGACGTAAGAGACAATACTCACCCTCACGGTCGGATGGCAAACAGGCCGTTCACCCCGCTAAGAATCCAGAACAGACAATTTAAAGAGGGCTGGTGATTAGTGTCCATGTTGTGATCGTGGTACTTTTTTTTAACGCTGCGGCAGATACTTATTTTTTTACAAGATAAAGTTATGTAATCGTGCACCGGAAAACGGCAAATTTTCGGAAGAAAAACTCATATTTTTATTCATGCAATCGCACCCAAACCCGCTTCCAAACGGAGCGGAAGTAGGCTCACCTAGAAACCTTGCACCGACAGGTAATTTTAACACACAAAAATCGAGTATCCACATACTTGTATGTACACTTACATGAGAATCGAGTAATCTCCGTCCGTCACGATTTGATCCCTTTTGGGGTATCAATTGAAACAAATGAGATTTCATTCGATGCATATCCATTTCTGGTGGGGAGCTGATATAATGTTTTGCGTATACATCCAGAAAATTCTAAGAAATTTCACGAGAAACGTGTATTTTTGTTTTTTAAGCAACGAAAGTGAATTTTATTTCTTCTCAGTAAGACAAATTGATTGTCATGTAACTTTATGTCAACGTGTATCCGTCCGTTACTGTCATTTAGGCCTCATCAGGTCCAGCATTCCAGGAAAGTGGGAGGTCATTGAACGCTTCTCGGCTTTCTAGTAGGGAACTGACCATTATTCCGGATAATTAGGGATTATTCTGTCATTTGTCATAACTTGACGTTACTAAACCGGAGTTTCGTGAAATAAATAATGGCGGCGGCGACGATGCGTATCAGACTGTTATACCCGAGTTTGCGGGTTCAAACCCGATCGAAGCCGTGGATTTTTAAGGGCGAAAAAATCCTTCATACGCCTTCCTTCGGAGGGGAAGTAAAGCCGGCTGTCCCATGTTAGTAGATTTACTGCATGTAAAAGATCATGAAGCCTTTGAGCTAAAATCAAATTGCCTGTTCCGTCGTCCAAGTAATACCTTCTTTCTCCCCTAGTAGGTGAAAGGAGTGAAACGAAATTTGCGTGGTCAGACGGAAGAGCAGGCCTCATGGCCTGAGTCTCGCCACGTAAAATAAGGCATTCATTCATTCATAAATAAAACAAAAGCTTTCTACCGGTTCCAAGCAGCCCCTGTCTCTCTTACTATCTGAGAAACAAAATACACAGAAGTAATTCATTTTTGAAGTAATTTTGGAAATATTTTTCAGTACAGGGCTACTGTTCGTGATTCGAATAGAATACTGGGACGTATAGGTTAAGCACCCAAAGATCCCTGATGTATTGGATTCGTATGCTTCCGCCGGCAGAGTCATTTGGTACTTGGCTGTCAGGGTCGAGCCATGGCTGTCCGGGGTGAGACTGAGCGAGTGCAGCTCAGAAGGCCACAACATGGTGGCCGAAACGTCAGCTCGACCGATAGTGACGCGGCTCGTGCGAAGGCTCGTCGCAGAAGTATTGCGTTGCACTGGTGAGTGGGTGGTGGAGGAATGGGGGAGGGAATGAGGCGCCTGCTGGCCACCTGTGGAGGCCAGTCTGCGTATCGACGCAAGGCAGTTCGATCCAGTGTGGAGTATTCCCGAACTGTGCGCGGAAAGCGTCGACTGAGGTTGCCGACTGAGGAGTACCACCTGCAGGTGGAATACGTTCTGCGTTTTGAATCTCGGCCAGATGCGGTGGATTTTTACGGTGTGAAAAATCGACTTTGCGTATCCTGGTGATTATTCATTATGTTAAAACAAGAACCCGGTAGCGCTGGGTAGGCGTTGCCGGCAAAATTAAATCGTACGTCAATTAAAAAAGCACCCCCTAAAAGTTCTGAGGATGGCTGGCGGCTGGCGTGATTGACTGGAAAGATGACTGCTGATACAGAAACAAGAGTCTGAGCTCTCTAGCTGTCTCATCGAACGTCTAAATTGGCTTCAAGCGCCTCTTGAATTAACGGCAAGCTCCTTGAGACACACCTTTGTCAGGAAACTCAATACAGGAAGGAAGGGCTTGAGCTGAGGCGCAAAAAGCAGCTACGTCATCAGTCAAAGACCGACTGAGATGGCTCACTGATGACGTTCCGCTGCAGCATCTCCTACTGGGATGAAGATCACGCACCAGAGTTTCGACAGCTAGAACGCTAGGTCGAATTCAGCCACTTGCTGAAGGAACATCCTAGCGCCGGCTGCTTTAGTTAGTAGTTTTCCGTAATTTCTCCGATTAGTAAAAGGTGAAGGCCGCAGCTCTTCCCTAACAAACGGACCGCGGGCGATCTTCCTTTCCTTATCTGTGACTTCTCCTCTTAAACACTTTCACTTGACATAGACCACACTACGATACGCGTCGGGACACCATCGGGAGCTTAGAACCTAACACGACTGGTGCAGTGGTCCGCTGGAGAAGATAACTGAAAGGGGAAAACTCACAAGCTGAGCTCACGCTGACGCGCCCGCAAACACGAAATATTACATTACAGGCAGAAGCTCTCGCATTCATAGGAGGGAATACCTTCTTTCCTGGTGCTGTGACGCTCCTTTCGTTGGTGCTGTGACGCTCATGGGCTTTAGCCGTTTTGTAATTGACATACGGGTGCTCACAGTACAGCCAAGTTCTAAATCGTAAGGATGGGTCGTGCGGGAAGAGGGTGCAGGAAACGTGTCTACGTATTTATCGTCCAGGATACGCGGCCTGTGCTGCGTTGCTTAAAGAACGGATGCGGCTGGGGGTGATCGTCACCCTGAATCACCGATCAGAGTACCGGGAGCGGTAGCTCAGTACATCAACTGATGTCACTGCAGCGGGACCGGGAGTTCTAGGTTCGAATCCTGACGGCGGCAGGATTTTCGACTTTAGCTTTTCAATTAGGTCGAATTCAGTCACTGTCTGGAGGAGAACTCTAGCGGCCGGCTGCTCTCATCGGTAGTTTTCCGTTGTTTTCTCCGATCAACACCAGGCGAATGCCGGAGCAGTGCCCTAATAAACGGGCCATGGACCGCGCGCGATCTTTCCTTCTTCTTCCTTGTCCTATCCTCCTCCCTTACACACACTAACATGCACTAACCTATCACATATTCCGGGAGTAGTCGAGAGCTTAGAGCTTGTCCCGGCTGGGGCGGTGCTCCGCTGGTGGGAGATACCTGGTTAGGGAAAACCCTGCTAGCCGGCGGTAGGTCGGCGCCGGAACTCGCCATCCAGCGAGGGAAGACCACCGCCATCTCCCGAGGAAAAAAACATGCAGTACACCAACGGGAGTAATGACCTAAGCTGTTGACGCGCCCGGAATCACTAACAACCAACCAACCATCCTATCAGAGTAGACATCCTCTAGAATTTTCATTCATGCTGTGAACGCAATCCGCATCAGTTATAGAAGTATTAATTATACGGAAAAAAATATTATCCTCAAGTGGGTGGCACACTTGACGAGGCCTGGCCCACACTTTATCTGCAGGCAATTAGCGTGTCTCATTTGATGAGTCAGCCTGACGAAGCGCTCTGGTGCAATCGGCTCCAGTTTGTCTAATGAAAGGCGAGTTAAGTAGCATGCGGGCTACTGCGGATAATCTCGCCTACATTGTTCAATTTGAACAGCATTGTTGTGGACTACTATTTGATGTTTTGGTTTAACATTCTGTTATGACACGTAGGATCACAATATAACAGTAAAGCATGTGAACAGTATAAGGTTACACAACTGCTTTCTAAACTCTAGGCATTTCAAAAGAGTACATGATCATTTCATCACTTTCATCACAAGTTTTATTTAGATGTAAATATTTTCATGTCTGAAAAAGTCTTTGCTAGACGAGGTGTCTACTAAACTATTTGATATTGATAACGATACTTTTTATTGTTTACTTCACTTGCTCCCATTACGAAGGCAACATATGGGGAAATTAAAAATTCTTTGTTTTAAAAAGGAAAACAAATTAATTATTATAAATAAACTACACAAGAATGAAAAGATAGTGTTATGAAAATTGATAGTCAAAGTACATGCGGGCTTGTTTGCTTCAAGACAGCCATGACACAAATGTAACAGTAAGAAATCTTGAACACCATAGAGAAATCACAAATATATTACATTCGAAAAAGTGAATTCTTACACTATTCAGCTGCAACCATATCTTATATCAATGAAATAAAAGAGTCGGCTCGTTTATTTATTGATAATTAAAAATATCGATGTAAGTACATCAATGTATGTACATCTAAAATACATTTCTCAAAAATATTTAACATACTATGGATATTTTGTATAAAAAAAGTCAACGCAATGTTTCTCAGAATTCATTAACCACTCGTGTTTTTAATGTCAAGGTAGTTGGTGTATATTATTACAGAGAACGACGTTTCAGAAATTAATCCTAAAGGTGTTTTAATTGAGGAAATGTGATATCTTTAGCGGAGTTTAAACTTATGTGTATTCAGAAGGCGGAGAAGCGCGGTCGAAACAAAGAACAGTAAAGAAACTAACTGATTAATGATTGTGTTTTGTTTTCTCGAGCGTTGATCCGGGGCGGCGGGCAAGAACACGGGATTAACGACGCTACCGCCAGGGTCGCTAGCTCCGCCCAGTCATCGTGTCGATACCAGACGCTGAACAAATTGCCCGTTAAATTCTGCCGCGAGACCGGGCTCACACAAACCTTGTCGGCTTTTGGAACAGCGACGTGCCTTTTTTTCTCTCTTTCAGCACCTGCTTCTCTCCCTCGTTGCTTTCGTACCCAATGTTTATCCCGTGAGAGCGTAGTTCTCAGCCGCAGGTCGCGACTCAATTAAGACAGCGTGAGGAGGAATGATAAAAAAAGAACTTGTGATTAAATTTGAAATTAAATTAAAATTGTTAAATTCAATGAATGTTTGAATAATTGACCAAAAGGGAAGTAATTATTGAACATTTTAAAGCCCTTAGGAACGATAGAGAACAATAATGATGTTTCATAAAGAATTTATTACAGAATGAGTAATGAAATAAACTGAAACCAAAGTCAATATTTTACACAAAATAAAAATGCAAAAATAAATTTGTGGCATTTAGAACTAAGTACGTTTTTGTTTTGTTGTACTAAATTGTAAAATGTGTATGTATTACAAAATATAATTTTAATGATAATTATAGTCTCCCAACTAGATATTTTATCATTGTTTCTTTAATTTTATAAGTTTACTTCAAACAAATTTTCATGATTGTATTTTCATCTAATTATTTTACAATAGTTAGTTGCGAGGTTAGCAGAAATAATGGTTTCGCCAGAGATTATGCTCAAGAGTTACAAATACTTTCTTTTGAACACTGTCAACTTGTTCACATATAATTATTCCTACGCGAAAGGGTATGTGAAAACCGATGAAATATGGTTACAAAATACATTTCTCTGTGATAAACCGAAGTTACTTTGTTATTGATAGGAAGAAAATAGCCCCTGATGGTAACTTTCTGTCGCTGAGCGCTGGTTACTATTATATCAAAGGTTTAAATAATGTAAAGACGACTTTCAGAAGTTTAGTTATGACTGTTTTGCAAGTTATATCGTGCCGTAAGTTTCTTGGTGGACAAACGAGTTAAGCCTCTCGCGGCTGGCATCGCAAGGGCGAAATTTATTCAAACCAAAACAGAGACCTCTCCACCGCGTCAGAGGCGGAATTAAACAACATTATCTGTTTTTGATGGTCATCCGCTGGGGGCTGGCTGTTAAATGAGTTACGAGGCTCGCCGCCGGGAGAGTCCGCAAGTAATCGCCTTGCCGTCACAACTTGAGAGGTCACAAGTTTGCGACTTTGCTACTGTGCGGTGGGGCAGGAGTTGTTGTGAGTACAGAGGCGGCGGGGTTGGTGTTCAGAGAGATGGTGATGGTAAGGTGGTGATGGTGGACTGATGATGGCGGGATGATAACGGTGGGGTGGTGATAGCGATGGTGGTGGTGAGGGGGTTATGGCGGGGTTGTGACGGCTGTGTGATGATTGCGCAGTGGTGAAGACCGGATGGAGATTGTAGTGGGTGAAGAGGTTGTGATGGCGGATGTGGTGGCGATACGGATTATGGCGCTGATAATGAACCAGAGAGGGTGCGAATAGTAAAGTGACATAGTGATAATGAGGAATTCAATTAACCCGGCAACGTTGGTAGAGTTGCTGCGAGTATCGTGACGGAAAAGACCACAGCGAATGAGACGCCGTGAAAGAAGAAGGAGGACTTGGAGAGCTTGGAAGAAGCAGTGACTACTGTTGGAGAGTTGACGGAGAAGGCGGCAGGGTAAGTGGTAAGGGTGATGGCAGGGGTAGGAGAGGAAGCGGATGTGGTGGCGGCGGTGGGTATGTAAAGGGGAGGGAGCGAGAGCGGTGATTGCTGGCATGATGACGGTGGGCTGGAGAGGTGGGCAGCGGCGAGGGCTGGGTCGGGCCGGCGACAGTACCGCCTCTCTTCGCGGCTGAGACCTTCATTTGCCAGTCAGATCTACGCGCGTAGTGGAGTCATTACGCGAGGCTTTGTAGGGAGTTGTCGAGACCCTTCTCCCCGACGCGCCGTCTCTCTCGCTCTCCTCACAGATCGCCACCTCTCTGCCTTACCCGCAGGTCGCGGGCTCGTCAGGCGTTGAGGCGACTCGCGCCATTTCTACTTCACGACCGTGAGCACAATTCCATTTTCACTGTCGTTCTCAGCTTCGGTACTTTGAATTTATAACTTTCAACTTCGTCGCGACAGTATCTTTCTGTTTCACACCCGACATCTTCGCTCCATCCCCGTCCACCGCGCATTTTGAACATCAAATCTACGTCCTGACACTTTATGGAGCGCCACGCTTAGTTATATTTATTTTTTCAGGCATCTCTGAATTCTCATTTGTACTCAACCGACTGAGGTGAAATCCCGTCTACTGATGTCACTGCAGTACCTCTGACCGCAAGGTCCAAGGGTTCGAGTCCCGACGGTGTCAGGATTTTAGACACTAGCTAGCTAGGTTAGTCGGATTCAGCCGCTGTTTGGAGGAAAATTCTAGCCGGCTGCTGTGATTGGAAGTTTTCCGTCGTTCCTCCGATCAACACCAGACGGTTACCGGAGCAGTACTCTAACAAACAGGCCACAGACCGCGCGGCCTGTCCTTCCTTGCCGCATCCTTCCTTTTCTTTGTCCTATTCTCAGCCCTTTCTCACGCACACTCTTAATACACTGCACTACCGCACATATCAGGAGACCGGTCGGGAGTTTAGAGCTTGTCCTTGTAGGGGCGGTATCCTGCTGGTGGGAGATACCAAGAGAGGGGAATATCGGAAGTCGACGTAATGGTCGGCACCATATCTCACCATGCAGCAGCGAAGAAAACCGCCACTACCCGCGATAAAACATACACTATACTTACAGTACTAATGAGCTTAAAAGTTGATGCTGCCGGAAACACGAAATAATCGATCAATCACTTGTATTAAAACAATGTTTTCGATTATTCTCTAATTATCTCACTAAAACGTTTGAAATGTATCTCAAAACTTCGTATGTTTCAAATTGCTTCGTCAGATATTTAGCTGTCAGGCGCTCACCGTCTTCTACCTTCGTAACGTCTGCTTTCTCGTCCGCGAACTCATTAGAGTCACCTTTCGCCATCCGTACGAACCCCTTTGCTCTGCTCAGATTCGCTCATTATGCACCTTTCTCTTTCTTCCGCCTCGAGATTTCTGCTGCGTTGTACTCGCTTTATGAATATAAAAACATCGCCTTGAGGCATGTAAGCGGGAGCGGCTTGGTCTGAAACGAGAGATGACGGCGTTAGGGACGAAATGGAAGGGCGGAGGCGTCGAAAGCGAAGCAGCAGAAAACAGAGGCTGCCGGATGGAGTCGGGGGAAAAGGGTAGAAACGTTGGCAGGGGAAGAGTCGTGGTGAGAATATAGATAGTGGCGTGGGAGAAGGTATGTGCAGTTGAAGGGGTGAATGTGGAGTTAGAAGATGGCCGGAGTGAAGTGTGTGACGGAAAAGAGGACGAAGTTGGAGTAGAATTCGTAAGTTCGGAAAGAGTGGTAAAATAGGAAAAATGGGTAGGGTAAGACCTTTAATTATAACTCCTAATGATTGTGTTAATATTTTAAAATGAGGGTTGGATTCCAATGGAATTATAGACAATGAAATATCTTACTACTTACATATTACTTAGCCAATTAAAAATGGAATATTGGTGACTTGAATGTTTCGTGGCCCAGTTGAGACCACGTTTTCAGGCAGAAACTAGATTAACATCAAATTGCAAAAGATATATACTTAAATCGTAAAATTGAACATAAATAAAATACCGAATAGTAATTCCAAAGTCATTACAATTATTGTGTACTTAAACAGGAATATTAAAGCTAAAAATATGGGACAGTTAATCAAATAACGTTCTAATAATACCTTTACATTGTCGTTACTTTTTATTGTGTGATAACGTCTTTTGTTTGTCGTGGGTATGATGTCTTGATAAAGATGAGTTACATTTCTATCAATATAACTCATCTTTTGACAATTTTGTTTAAGTGAATCTTAAATTTATCACGCGCGTAGATCGTATCCAGGCAGATTAATAATAATCGTATTAAATTAGTATGAACATATTCATGAGTGTTTGAGTAATGTTTAACTCCAAAGGCGTTCTAAACGAATTGTGTAAAATCTGTAGTTGACATTAATTTTTATGCTTATTTTGCTCTTCATAATTAATTCGAGTGCTTCAATCATTTCATCTTCGTGTATCGGAGTTTGGTAAGAACTGTTGTAAAGGATCCATTTCCACCTTTTCTGGTGTTTCTTGCTTTCGTATTTGGGCAGAATTATCTGAAATTGGCAAATTTTTCAACGAATTTCAAACTTTCCTCCAACAAACTTTTTACTTTAATATTTTAAAATGGTTTGGCTATGTACGTTTATAAATTACTTAATGATCTATACAAAATGCACGAATCACTTGTATAACCCTTTGCGAACTTATGAGTGATTCATCAGTGGCGCAAAGTGAGTTTCGACCTGTAACTAAACCTACCGCGCCTGATGATATAAGTGCACACCCAAGCAACTTGCACGGGATTAGCAGTCGACGGTGTATATATTTTCATAATATAATCGCTTCCTGGCGTCCCAACCCTTGGGCATAAGGTAAAATGAAATATAATGAGATACAACAAAAGCGTTTCATCGCTAGCTGGCGAATGGTTTGATAGCCTTTTTTAAAGACATTTTAACCTCAAAGAAAGAAAATACCAGGTTAAATTGAAACACTAGCGGAGACAAAGGTGAAGCAAGGAGAATGGTGATACTCGACAATATGGTAAGGTGGTGACGAAGGGGGCGTCAGAATACAGCAATCAAAATTTGATTGTGGCGTAAATCAACATAGGCGTGAAAAGCGGGTTGAAGTAGGATGTCGGAAGGAGACAAGGCTGAAACTGGAAGTGGGTGTGCTGGAAAGGAAATTGCAACATTTTTTGGAGGATCCTTGTAGCGACAGGTATTATTTGCAGGCGAAGGGTAGATATACCGTAATGAGATGCGCAAAATTCTGGGGAATTAATAATGCTTGAGATAGCAGTTTTAGAGTAGATAGTGTACAGAGAGAAAAATATGAAATTCTGGAAGGTAAAACATCTACATGGTCGGCCCCGGCAATGAAATTGCAGAGGGGATGTTGGGATTGAAGTTGAGGAAAGTTTGAAGTGAGTTTGAATGTTAGAGCGGAGCGTTTCTAACTTTTGCTGAAGGCAGTGTGTGAGGGGGTGGAAAGCATGAGTAGACGGTGGGAGAGAGTGATTTGCTTGGGTTGTGGTTCTAGGGTGCTTCAACAGCTATGCTCACTGGCGTCCGGAGGTGGGATTGGAATGGGGAGATAAAATCGCGTGCGGTTCCTGACCCATGGTATAATGTTGTTCCATTAAGCTGCTGGAAGTCATCAGGGAAAGATCGAAAACCATTAATCGGAGCAGTCGGCACACGAATTCGATTTCAGCTTGCGTCACACTCATTAATGTCAGACACTACAGAAAATTCCAGGCATCCTGAACACGGAGAGGTAGCTCAGGGTATCAATTAATGTCACTGCAGTAGTTTTGACCGGGAGGTCCTAGGTTACAGTCTCGACGGTGGCAGAATTTTCGACACTAAATAGCTAGGTCGCGTTCAGTCGCTGAGTGGAGGAGAATTCTAGCGGCTGCCGCTCTGATCAGTAGTTTACTGTGGTTTCTCCAATCAGTATCAGGCGAATACCGGAGCAACAGCCTAACAAACGGGTCATGGGCCGCACGCGATCATTCCTTCCTCTTCCTTAACCTATCCTCACTCCACACACACACACACACACACACACACACACACACACACTGCCACACACGTACGAGCACTACACTATCACACATGACGGCAGGCCGGTCGGAAGCTGAAAGCTTGCCCTGGCCGGGGCGCTGCTTCACTAGTGGGAGATACCTGGTTGGGGAAAACCCTGCTAGCTGACAGCATCCAGCGGGAGAAGATCTCTGCCACATCCAGGAGGAAAAAGCATGTACAACAATTACGGGACTAATGATCTTTGTAGTTGATGCACCCGAAATCACTAATCAATCAATTGACCAGGTATCTTACCGAGATTGAACCCGCATCCTCCTAGCTACCGATTGATTAATTGTTTTGTGTTTCCGGGGGCGCCAACAACGGTATCCGTTAGTCCCGTACGTATAAGAAATGTTCGAGATTCGACGGTGGCAGGATTTCCGACACTAACTACATACTTCGGTTGAATTCAGTCGCTGTCTGGAGGAGAATTCCAATGGTCGGCTGCTCTTATCGGAAATTTCCCGTGGTTTCTCCAAAGAATGTCAGCCGAATGCTGAAGCAGTAACCTAACAAAAGGGCCACGGACCGCGCGCGATCTTTCCTTGCGCTTCCTCGTCCTATACTCACCCCTTAATGACACGTACCTACACTCTTTATCTCTCTATAATGGCTCGGGGAACGTGAAAACCAGCGCCGACCTACACGATGGCTTGCGAGTTTTTCCACCTGCAGATACTTCCGTAAAGCCGGGCCAAGTTCGCAACTCCTGACACGTAGTAGTGTAGTGAGTGCATTTTTTTAACGGGGGGGGGGACTAGGATGAAAGAAAGATCGTGCGCGGTCTATGGTCCGTTTGTTAAGGTACTGCTCCAGGCATTCGCCTTGTATTGAGAGGAGAAACTACAGAAAACAATCGATCGGCAGCTAGAATTCTCCTCAGCGGCTGAATTCCACTTGGCTATCTTCCTCGTGTCGAAAATCCACCATCGTCGGAACTTGAACGGACTTCCCGCTTAGAGATGCTGCAGTGTCAACAGCAGCCTTTGTACTCCAGATTCCGATATGTGTGTGTGCGAGGAGGGGGGGGAGTGCGGAACTGGGACAGAGGAATATGAAAGCGGGGTGTACGACGAGTGTTGGGCGCCAACGCAAACCCCGCGCCTCGCACTGTTTGATGCCAGACGCAGCCGCGTGGCGCGCTACGAGCGGCGGGGCGCGTTTGTCGTCGACGCTGAGGATGGCGTCGGCGCGATGCCTTTGCGCTACCTTTTTGCGCTCTCCCCGAGACTGAGGGCGCAAAGGAGCGCAAGAACCCGGTGATGACGACTTGCGAGATTCGGCGCTCCCGGGAAGAAAATGTAGGCGGCACGGAAGCTTTGTCGCCGCCGCCTAAAGCACTTTAATCACGTATCTGACGTCATTCGTCGCTTTTGCGAAGATTTCTAACCGCCCGTTGGCATTGGAAGAGCTTTGTTGTCTTCTGACGTTAAAAGAACCTCTGGGCAAGTTTGGGAGGAGGGGGCCAAGAATAATTATTAATTTACAAAGAAATATTTGTTTATTAACTCAGGCTCTAATTAAATAACAAAAAGATTTCGAACAAACACTAGTTTTTTCTTATTAACAAAATATGACATTCACAATAAAAATGACAGAATAAATACTTCAGGTATAAAAATTAATTTCTTTTCAATGTCAGATTACAAATAGTTCTGGATTTCGAAGCTGATCACTGTTGAGGCTGGCCACGTTTGTACATTCATATTTTAACTCGGTATAACCGCTGAATTTTTGCAACGTGTATGGTGATCGCCCGCAGGGAATAGAGAAAAAGAAATTTATTTCTTTACAGGGCTGTGTAAAAGAGGCAAAGTACTACCACATGGCGAGATTTACTGGTGTAACTAAACTCAACATACGATCTCATGGCCGCATTCCTCTAGAGTAATATTGACGTTTGTATCTCTGAAGTATCACAGTATGTTGATTAGTTTGTCTGTAAAGAATAAACCAATAATGGTTAAAAATTATCGTGTGAAGTGTATGGAAATAGTGTTTGATACATTATTGCTGTTGATCACTGTTTTGTTGAAGAGTTGTTGGTAGCAATAAAAAGGAGACAGGGGTTTGTAGTTAGATATGCATCAGGACATTTGGACTTTCGTCAAAACTTTCCAGATACGTCTGAGGATAATGACCTAGGTATTAAAATTTGCACCAAATGGACAAAGATTATACTTTTTTATCTCCGTGGAGTTAGCCACTCGTAGTCTCAGTACAATTAGCTTTTTATCTTTGATGTGCTCCTTATCTTTGATGTGTTTCCTTTTTGTTGGGATTAGATATACATACCGGTTTTCATTGAGTGATCTCAGTAGACACTGGAAATCGTACCAGCTCTAAGGATATTAATTGTTAAATTGCAAATAATATAAAGTTATTTAATATTTACATATAGAAAAAACTGATATCTTGTTAAAGCTGATAATATAAACATGTTCTTCATTCGTTTAAAAAATTATGAACAGACATCATACATATTATTACACTTTTTCTAGATTTATCAGATATTCCCCACACTTCCCATGATGGGAATAATTTTCACCTCTTTTCTCACTAATAGAATCGTCTCTTCTCTCACCATTTCTCTAATTCTTAACACCATTTCTAACCACAATTTGGTTTATTCATGGGCGGACTAATTAACGCACAGTGATATTTCATAAATCGGTCTTTAAGTATCTTTGATAAAATAAAAAATACGAAGTGCTACATCTGTACTTGAACTTATGTATTGGAGCGAAAAAACAGTTCCATGGGTTTTCAAAACCATCACTGAAACTACTATTGGTAACCAATTTCGTCAACAGATAACTGTAGACAAACGTGTTGGTTAAAACTTAAACTCTGGCTAGCAAATGGATTCCAGTCGTCTGAGAGAAAAGGGACTGAGGATGGATATTGCAATTAATTGTTGTTTCAACTCAGACAAATTAATAATTTATTCCCTCACATGGCATTGTTTTTATCTGATCAGTCTTTTATCATTAATCCGATAATTTGCTCTGGTTCTGGTAATACGTTTTTTGAATCTATAGCTTATTACTAATTTCCAACGCGCGCTTTAATTGTACGAAGATTACGTAGCTCCCTATCTATGATTTCATTAGATACCCGGGAAGTCAGGGAAAATATAAAAACAATGAAGCAGTTTTGACTTTGACTAAAAAATGCAAATACTTGATTGAGTTATTCCACATATTCTCGTACTACGTGTATCGACTAAATTCTCATACTTAGTGCGTCACTGCTTACGACACAGCGTCATGCGATAACAAGGCTCCAAGGTAGAGGGCGTCCACCATTAAATATTTGTTATTCAGCTGTTGCGCTCTGGAACAGCAACTTTTGATATTCTCGATATGCAAAGAATGCTACAGTATGTCTAAAACTGTATATGTATAGTCACTAAGTTATTGCAGTATTCTTGAAGACAGTTTTTTGTTAAAATATTTAATTTATTGCAGTGTTATATGAGAGTATTTTATTTGTTCTTGAGCAGTGTGCTTGTTTCTTTTATAACAACAATCTTATGGGATTGTGTTCAGTATAATTTTTGCTACCGCAAGACTATATTATTTTTTTGTTTCCACTTCTAAAGAGTTGAATGTGTTCATATTCTGTGCACGACGGTTTGATAAAAGTCCTTATTGAAGGTAACATTGAAGGAAAATGTAAGAAAATGACCATGTTTCTACTCGTATTATATTCATCAAATCGTTCAGAACATCGATTGTGAAATAATTACTTTTAAATTATAATAATAAATATACTAATTAACTGTACTAATAAAATATAATAAGGGACAGTTCAGAATCAGTTTCCATTCTATGAATTCATCTCATGAAACATTGACTGGTGCAGGTCTATTGCAGTTTGTAGTTTTTTAAAAAGTTAATTGAATTATTAAAATTAGTTGCTTAAAAATATTTCAGGTTTAATTGAAAAATGAATTATTTATTAACAGAGATCATTAAGTGAGATAAACATTCTACATTCAGAATTAAACTTAATATTGTATTATAATTAAGTCATGAGAATTTTGCAAAATATTCTACGCCATACTTACAAACTTAATGCTCTGTAAAAGAAATGCTGGCAAAATACAAGCATTTCTCTAAAAGAGTCACTTGTAGTGTACCGAACCCTAAAACATTCACACTTTTATGATTGTGGATGTGTAATAAGGAGGAAAAATGTACACCTTCATTCAGGTATCCCAGACCATTACGGCGGAGGTCTGTTAATTTCACACGTTAATAAATAACAAAACGCAGTCCAACTGTTTCATTTTCCACCCCACAAGTTCTCACGACCGACCTTGACACAACATTCATCGGCGTTGTTAAAGGGAATGAATAATGGATGATCGTTGGCGATCGCTTGATTTTACAGTCGCAGACGGTAGTTCCGAGTGACTCAGTGAGTGCCCGTTTGGTAGCACCATGCACGTCAACTCTCTCGCGCTCTTGAGACGGGCTGAATCACTTAAACTTCCTTCAGTAACGTCGGTTTAAGATTTATCAGCACTGCGCTATTATTGACCTCGGAGAAAAGCTCGGCTCATTACAACCGGGAACATACGGAAGATGAGGAAACTTTCAGAATATCTATCGTGATTGAGCAATAATGTCTGTATGGTGTCTGTGTGGTAGACCAGCTGCACTAGTGCAAACATTTCATCACTCAATAAAACATTATTTCAAAAGTGAAAATAGCTTTATACTTGTTCATAACTTCCAACGGCCAGCCCCGGAAGTGTAGGTTGAAGTTATTAATCCCGCTATGACGGGCGTTTTGTCACATTAATTTAATTTTACGTAGATAATAAGGTTCTACTGGATTCTGACTACTCAAGTATGCTACGCAGTGAGGATGCGCAGCAGAGCTAAATCTCCAAAAATGAATAAGGTTTAAAAGGATCTCATTTGAGGAATACCAAATATTGCCAAAGGAAACACAACTCGGCTCCACTCGCTCATCGCAAGTTTCCATGTTTATTTCTCCTGTTTCTTCTTGCGTGTTCTCCGCATATTGTCACTCATATTCCTTACATATTCCTCACATTCCCCTCCAAGTCTCTCATATCCCGTTAAGCCTATCCCATTCTTTCAGCATGCTTCCCGCAAATTTCCCGAAATGTTTTCCACATGTTTCCCGCTTGTACCAAAATATTTCCCCGCATATTCTATATAAATCACCCCACGATTAATTGCGTGTTCCACTGCCTATTACCCCGCATGTTCCCCACGTATTGCCCAGTGTAAATAATGTCAATAGTGTTCGGTGTTAGATTAAATTACGATATAAGACAAAGTCAATTTAGATTAGTTCGCAAGTATCTAGTTTGTGAGCTAGCCCATGAGTTATCTATGTAAATAGAATTTGAGAATAAATATGTATGCTTTTCACGTATTCCGCCACATGTTCCCGCACATGCTCCCCTTATGTTCATCGCATATAACCGCTCATATTAATCCGGAACTTTACATGGTAGATTCAAATATTTAATTTAAGTGTTTTTTTTAATACGACATACTTTTATGAACGTTACGGTAGCGTATAGTGCAGTGCGTCCTTTGACGGATAAAACGGGAAGTTCTGAAAGCTAGAGTAGCCACAAGAGCAGAAACAAAATAATAATAATAATAATAATAATAATAATAATAATAATAATAATAAAAAGAACCCATAGGGATTTTGCATCCTAAAAAAATCATTGTTTTCAGAGTGAAAATATTTTACACTGGAGCTGAACTGTCAATGTTTCTGGCAACCACTGATAAAGGCGTAGGGACCTTTCAAATATCGTACTAGAACAGCTATTAAGTGTATCGTTTTAAAGATTATAGCATAAAAAACATTATATCGTGCCGCTTGCAGGAAAACGAAAACGTGTTTTTAAAGGTCTTGGCAACGTAGAATCCAATTTATGCAAGACAGTAAAGTGTGTTGCAGCGCATTGTTTATTGCGAGCTGCCTGTACGCCTGATTTCTCAAATATGCTGTAATCTGAAAATTTCTATGTTCTTCGTCTTAAATCTATTTGATGCAGAACCAGAGGGTAATTCTCTTTTCAGCTATAATAAACTTATAGGGTTTTGTTTCCATGGTTTCTTATGAAATGGAAAAATTCTCCATCTTTCCTTCACGTATTCTTCGGAGGCGCAATAAAATTAAACAAAAATATTTGAGTTTTAGAATGAGAAAAAATGCTTCGAGAAATAATATTAGTATTTTTTTCATGACTCCTATCCGAACCACATATATTTTAGGAAGAGTTACACCAAAAACATCTTGAAGATTAGATGCCCAGATTTTCCTTTTCAAGTAAGAAGGAGCCAATTTTTCATCTTTTAAGTTGGCAGTGTGCATATATTATATTAATATTGCATATAAATAATTCGTAAACCAGGTATAAAGCACTAAGCTAAATCGAGGAGACATCGCGATGGTTCTTCAACACGCCCCTCTGCCCCGTCCCTTTTGTGGGCCACACCTTCGCCAAAGAACCTAGTGTTTCCAAAACTGAACCTTTAGTACAGAGCGTGGCCTCACTAACAACTTGTGTGCTCGTGGCGGACTCCAGCAACGCAAGAGTCACCGTTTTGAGCAGGCCTGTTCTAGTATATTTCCTTACTTTGAAATTGCTGTATTTGTTGCCACAAAGATATAACATTCAGATATACCAAATAAAATTAATTTGAAAAGTAGCTAGTGTAGTTATTCCTAGAATTAATCGTAAGAAGTTGCTGACGTATGATTCACAGCAGACTGAATATTGTTTTCTATTTTTTTGCGCGAAAGGATTGTTAAATATACATAAGTGATTTTATAGGAAAGAAAAATGAAATAGAGATTTTCTATGATGGCTCCTCTAGAATTTCCAACTCCAGGACGATTATTATCATACGAGCGAAATTTTGTAACATTAAGAACTGCCAGACAAATTTGTTCACATTTGCAGAACTGGAATTGTAGAATCTGCTTGTTGGTTATTTAATAATAGAGTTCAACTTCGGAAACGATATTTTCTTGATAGTAGCCGAGTAGGTTGTGCCTGCGAGCCTACGTTTGTAGCTGTGCTCCCAGACTCGCTCCACAGCTCAAGAAGAAATAGTGGTCAGTTGCAGTTGTGATTCGAAGCGGTGTGGTCTGTGTTTCGGGTTCTATAAGCTTACACTGTTCGAAATAAATTTTATCAATTAATTGCGTCGGGAAGTACGGAGTATTAATGAACAGTTCTTTATCATTTACAAAAAAGTGAAAGCACAATGAACTGCAAGAAAGAAACGAAACATTATAGTGAATTGTCGCTTCAGTTTTATCGCAGCAATCACCTCCACATCAACCAGGAAGTCACGAAATGGGTAAGTTTTACGTAATTTAAATAAGAATGTGTCAAATTGCCGAATTAATAAAATTAAATTGTATTGAAGGTATACTTTGAGAAATTAAATATGTAATTTTCATATTTTGAACGTTATATAAGCTATATTTTTAACGCTTGTTTACGACGGAGTCGACAGAAAATGTGAAAAATGTAATGGAGAGCTTTTGCAAATCGGAAAATCAATTTTCCTAGTACGTAAACATTATCGTCAAAAGGAAATAACGTATCTTAAGAAAAATGAGTTTCTGCATATCGTACAATTGAAAACGTACGTTAATATTAAGAACTAATTAGAATTGAATACCTCTATAGGATCTAAAAGCTTTTATGGAACATCTATGTATATCTGAGTTAATTTTCGCTTTTATTAGAATTACAAGATTGTAAATACATAATAATGCATGAAATCTCATTGTACCATAATATGTAATTCTTGTCTATCTCCAAAGAAAACTATAGCTTCCTAGATAACCCCTCTATTTTACTATAACATATTTATATTGTTTATATTAGGAATGGGAAATGTTTGGCAATTATAACGTCATATGGATAAATAATAAATTTGTCGTGACAATCAATATAGCCTCACTGTATACATAACCTCCAAATCCTAAACAGTTACGTTAATTTATTCCTGACATATTTGAATTAACTTGAGAAAAAAATAACCATTAAGTTCCTGCTGTATTATATTGGTAGTATGCATGTATTTTTCATTACTTCCATGCTCATTGTATGTTGAATTCGTGTTTAGTGGTGGCGGCGAAAACTACGTAAAGTGCAAGTTTGTCGTAGACGACAAAACAGGAAGAATGACGGGACCCGACAATCGAAATCCCGTCATTTGATGCCGGCGCATGCGCAGTAAAATTCTCCCCAGAATTGTGTTACGTCTTTTAAATCCACGACTTGCAAAAACACTCTATTGCGTTAACAGTGTTTCCTCCTTATAATCAAAGGTATCTAAGTATAGTGAAGTCCGAATTCGCAACCAAGACCATTACATCAGTGTAAATTGAGTATTTGTATTTTTTTATGCATACCGTTATTCAGAATACACTGGTGTTTCTCCAACTATGCACCCCTATAACGTTTAAACGGTTTAGGATAACGAAATGCAGTTTTTTCTCGACAATTCGAAATCTTGAGGCAAGTAAAATGCCGCTGATATATTGTTCGTAATATTTTTATTTTTGGAACAATTTTATCATCTTAGATTTTTAAGACAACTTTTTTTATCTGCAATGACTAGATCATAAAAAGAGAAATATAATGATATTTCATTTGTTAATGTTTTAAGAGTAATATTATGTAAAGATTAGTTTACGTCCAACAGCATATTTTAATAATGCACGCTGCCGCCGTATTGAAGTTTTCCTGTTTGTACCAGCGACCCCAATATATTCTCTGCCTTTGCGGCAGGTGGCCTTGACTTGGCGTTTGCGGCTCAGACTGTTAGCTGGAATGGTTGGCAAAGAGGCGTGACTGGAAGGGAAACTTAAAACTCAAGTACCTCGCGGGAAGGACAGAAAAATTAATATTCCCTAGTATCAGAATGAGATAATATTTTTCCTTCACTGATCCCATAACTCAAATTTTAAATCGCTGTTTGAAAATAATGATATGAAGAACGTTAGTAATTAAGGCAATTTCAAGCTTTTCAGTTCCTCCCCAATACAATAACGTTATATCATCAGTACTAACATATATAAAAAATAGCAAGAAATGGCTACAAATTGTTTGGAGATGTTTTTATGAAAAATGTAATATTTGTTTCCTTTGATTCTACCTTGTTTTATGTCGCTCTTATACTGGCATTTCAAATCGATAAATTTTTTCCAGTCCAAGTCCACCTCTATCTGCAACCATTCCCTGCTCAACGGGCTCAGCCAATGAAACACCGGTAAAACTAATTACAAAATTAAATAGTAATTGTGTGTTTTTAAACTATAAATTCTGGAACATTTTATTGTAAGTTACCTTAGAACTAATAATTATTAGTTGTAGTTACTAGCGTTAGGAAGTAAAAATTATATCAATTATTAATTGTCGTATTCAACTAATTATGGAGAAAATAATAACGAATACCTTTTGAAATTAGTTATTATATTAATTATAGTTTTTAGTTATTTAAAAATGAAAAATTGGTTACATTGAGTCCTTTATAGTTATCATTGACTTAACCACAAAGTCACCAATACCACAATAACAAAAAAATCTCCAAGAAGACAGAACAACAAGAAGAATAGTCATTTTCTTTAATTAAATCATTTAATCATCATTTGTCATTTTTATTTAATAACACTATGGCAAAATGCCTTGATTATTAAACACGGTCTTTCTGAGAACAAGAAATGTGTTATAGTAATATTAAAATAACAACAATTATCGCTTTAATAAAACGATGGCTGAGAACCAGACTATTCTAAATCCATTTTACTAAATTGTTCAGGAGAGCAATTTAAATTTGTTGTATGTGGTGGATAAATATGGATTGGGCTATTTTGGAATGAGTTTTTTGCTTGCTGATAGTGGAATATTTACAATTTTGTTTGGCGCACAAATGTAGACAGGGAGATTCAACAGAATGAAACAAATCTCATTGTGTTACAAAAGGGGACTTGGAACAGTCTGGCTCTCAGCCACCGAACAGCCGTGAGAAAGCCAAGGTCATGTAGTTTCGCGAGGACGCGGCAGTGGCGGCGCTGTCTGCGCGCGGCGCGGCGGGAGTCCGGCTTTTGTTCGCGAGCGCCGTTAATTGCCAGCTCAGCGCGGCCAAGTCATTACAGCGCCTTGATTGATAAGAGCGCTGCTGCGGACGAGCCGCTGCCACCTACCTGCCAGCGACCGCTCTCCACGTTCCCTCCACCTGTCCGTTTCCTCGCGGCCTCCTCCTTAGCTCTTTCGTGTTCAGAGCTGTAATCTTGAGAGTATCTCCACTGGAGGTGCAATTCAAGGTTTGGCGCAATAAATATACTGGTTGATTGACTGTTTCAATGAATGTTTAGGTAAAATATAATTGCTACTGGAAAGAACGTTGGAAAACGCGATCTTGAATCTGCGTTGGGAAGTGTTAAGTGTGGCGTAATTGTTTTTTACTTGGAAGACGCCATTTCGTTTTGTTGGTGGAGTGAGTTGATTTCTCCATGGTGGATAAATAAAAGAGATGAAGTTAGACTCTTTTATAAGTATTTTTGTGAAATAATTATTTTCAATTTTAATTTAGGAGTTTCGGAAGATGTAATGCTTCTATATTGGTTTAGAAATCTTGGAAAGGTATTCCTTAACTCAGTGATTAAAATTTGTGGATTGAGTATTTTAAAATATACTTGTGTATAGGTTTCATAAGTACAATAAATATTGAGTATTGACATATACATTTTGAAATTTGTAATTTTTATGTAAATATGACAAATAAAATTAACTTTCCGCGTAAAAAATCCACGTACAATATTTCTGCAAAAATATTAGCACATTTTTGGAATATAAAGTTAAAATTCCAAGGAACATGAAAATCATTAAAGTTACCAGTAAGTGGCAAGAAATTGTAGAAAATCTGAAGAACTGTAGAAAAGAGGCAAGAAATTGTATTTTTCTACAATTAAAGTTCTTGAATCTCTGAATCATTCTAACAGTCCTTGACAGTTCTCTGTAATAGCACATAAACACCGCAGGACAAAAATAAATTTCAAAATATAATTAAAAACTTCCTTAAATAAACCAGAAATAAACCTAATTATTGTTAAGGCAAGAAAACATTGCGGAATTGGCATTAGTCCTTGATAATATTATTTTACTAAGCGAAATAGTAAAGCAAGAATTAAATTATTGTATTAAGTGCGCGACAAGAAGTGCCCTTTGGTGCAACAATACCAAACGCGTGTTATGTGACAGTCTCATTATCGCAATTTCCTCTCCACACACCGCCAGGGTCCGGGGTTCACGTCATTTGAAAGCGAGACAAAACACTCTCATTATCGAAGCTGCGATGCCACCGCCCGTGGTGTTTTGCGGCTCTGGAGAGAACTGGGGTCGTTGGGGAGGGGGTAGAGGGGAAGGGAGGGGAGGAAGATGGGGGAGCGCCTTCGCACGCGGTAGGCAAGCGGGCTGGCATGGCGGTTGCGTGGCTGCGGGGGTGGGATGGCGGGGGAGAGGTTGCGCCATGGCTCTAGCAATGCGGGTGTTGCAAGAAGCGCGCGCTATTTCCACCCCTTCCCACTGTTTCGATCCGACGTGGAGCTGTTGCTCAACTTTCTTCGCCGCCACCGCCACTGCCGTTGCCGTCGCCGCATTGCAATCGCGAATATCGGCTCTGCTGCCGACATCGTAGCCATCGCTCGTTGGCATCATGATCATCGTTGCCATTATTTTTTACCGCCTTTGTAGCCATCAAGGGCAGCACCACTTTCATCGTAGACATAATTCCAGTATTAATTCTGTTGTCATGAACGTCAACGTCGACAGTGTGGTCACGGCTCACTATAATGTCCGTTCCTATCATCACGACTCTCCCCATTGATACCCCTGTCACCGTCAGCATTTTCACCACCGCCATAATTTTCACCATCATAATTTTCAACATCGTCATCATTTTCACAATCGTCATCATTTTCACAATCGTCATCATTTTCACAATCGTCATCATTTTCACCATCGTCATCATTTTCACCATCGTCATCATTTTCACCATCGTCATCATTTTCACCATCGTCATCGTTTTCACCATCGTCATCGTTTTCACCATCGTCATCGTTTTCACCATCGTCATCGTTTTCACCATCGTCATCGTTTTCACCATCGTCATCGTTTTCACCATCGTCATCGTTTTCACCATCGTCATCGTTTTCACCATCGTCATCGTTTTCACCATCGTCATCGTTTTCACCATCATCATCGTTTTCACCATCGTCATCATTTTCACCATCGTCATCATTTTCACCATCGTCATCATTTTCACCATCGTCATCATTTTCACCATCGTCATCATTTTTACCATCGTCATCATTTTCACTATCGTCATATTTACCGTCGCCGCTATATTCACCGTCGTCACATTCACCGTCGCCATCATTTTCATCGTCGCCTCCCTCGTCACCTCCTCAACGGCCTTTATTAGCGCAATGTTTGCATTATCAAACGCCATCCTTACCGCCACCTTTGCTACCACTAATATCGTCATAGTGGCTACCTCTACGCCGTTGCTGCCGTTACAATGAGTGAAGCTCATTCACCAAGCGACGTATTCATCGAACGCGGTCGGCTTTCAGACACACTCTCGGTCAATATTTGTCTCAGTGGCGCCACGGCCACCGTGACGAGTATGTCGCCTATTGTAGGACTCGAGGAAGTTGTCGCGTGTCAAAGGCAAGGAGGAACTACCTGATGTTTCATTTTTGTTGACAGAATTTTTAATACGACGTATTTGCGGTTTGCTCTTGCGACCTTGTTGGCTCGCTTAATCTTTTCATTTTGTAAAACGTTGGTATCCTTTTTCTACGAACACGAAATTGTCAATCCATGTATACGTCGTTTCTGAACTTGCTTCGCAGTCCTGTTCGATCAAAAAGGAGGAAAAATTACGAATTCTTTGGAAAGGAGAGATTAAACTTCAAATTGTAACAAATGAAATGTGATTCCGAGAAAACGAAAGAGCATGATCCATTATTTCAGAGGGTATATGATATAGTACATCGCCATTAATATTATTTCCGAAATGTCTTTATCCCGAAATACCATATGTACACCTTGCAAGAACCTCTCAGCACTATACAAACTAACTGTACTACTTTGTGCTGTGTGTGTGTTTGTGTGTGTGTGTGTGTGTGTGTGTAAGAACTAAATTGTCCCTCTCTCAGTGAGAGTTCTAAAACTCACTGGTGCGGTTCATTCCGCATTGCGTATTTATCGTTGTCATCATTTTTCTCCCAGTTTTATTTTTTTTAATGGAAACCTATTTTTCTTCAAAAAAGCATGCTCACTTAGCCAACAAATTTTCTTCGAACTAGTATATCGCTGTCTGGCCATGTAACAGCAACGAAATAAACACAGTCCTTTCCTCAGCAACCAAAAACGTCTGGCCAGAAAGGAGGCTGTATACAAAGATCTGTTGCAAAAAGACAGCTTACTAATGACAATGTTGAAAACAAACAAGAAGCAAACGTATCGACGAGCACCTACCCGAACTCGTGATATTGTCAATTCAACGCTTATTCACGCGAGCTAAGTTAAAGTCTTTATACTACTCAGGTACTACAATGTAATATGTTTCCCTTCTAGCTGAACCACATACATTTTTAGTTACAAACTCTAAAAAAAAATATTTTAAGGAAAATGTCATCTCTTATCTCGTTATTAATGTTAAAAACGTTCTTTCCTTCATTGAAAACAGATATGCCAATACTATTTTTCAATAATTTACTTTGTTAACATTTCGAATCTTTTTGCAGTCTTTTTGAATAATTGAATCTTGGATCTAAAATTTTAATACTATTGAATAACATTTCATACAAAAATTGTTAACATTAAAAGTCATTAGAATAAAAACTATGTGTATTGATGTTAACTTATTAAATTAACCTGGCCAACTTGGAGTTTTTCAAAAAGATGCGAAAAGTTAAACAAAATAGTTGGGAAATAATATTAAAGTGTCAGTTTGGGGACATGGTTAGCATAATTTTATATTACTAACAAAAAATGCTTATGATTTGTAGTAGGTGGACATGAAGATATGTATTTTCTTACTATCTTCGGTAATTCAACTACATGTTCATCAATAACAGTGAACACCCGGTCCGTTTGTTTGGTGTCAAGAATTTTAACTACAGAAACAAAACCTATCCCAGAACCCATTGTCAATGCTCGTTTTGCACAATTCATCCATTCAGCACTCCCCATTGACACCTCTAATCATTAAAATCTACTGAAGAAAATGAGTTTGTAGATACTTCAAAGGGGGTATGTACCTGGTACTTTTTTATTTGTTATTCTGCTTAAAATTCCATTTGTTATTTCACCCGACAATATCCGGAAGGATGTACCAAAGCCTCCCTGTCATGATAAAATTTATGTGGGTTTGATAGACCGTCTAAACAGATATTCGGTGATGACAAACTTAAGTATGTTAATTCTCCTCATGTGGGATTGGTAACTCTTTTTGCTATTACGTAGGAATAATAATACTTCAAGTTAATAATATTTTCAACTATATTGCTGCAGAACATACACAGTTCCTCGAAGTATGAATCGATAAATACAACAATTTTCAAAAACAAAATATTACAATGAAACCCTCTTCATTGTTGTAAAAACTTTAGTTTATAAATCCCTCCCCTTGCATGTTGCATGCATGGCCATTACCATTCTTAAATTTTATCCAATAATTCTTAGTTTCTTACAAGACTTGATCTTTCTACAAAAAAATACTGTGTGCCTTGTTAATCACTTTCCTTTCGCGTATCCTCTGCCTGCTTGACCAAGTCCAGTAATCATTACAAGTTCCATTTTTCGTCCCGACCAATGGCATCTGCTTCCTCCACACACGCACGATTATATTTCTATATCCACTACTAACTTCTTCATCGCGGCATCCGCCCCTCATCGCGTCAAACGCTCCTCTGTCTCGTTTCTTTATTTTACGCGCTCCTCATCTGTCTCCTTCCCTGCGCGAGATCGTACTCGAACAAGTTTCTCTTCCGCCCCTAGTGCGCAAGCCATTCTCCTTCCTAGCAAATTCTAATTTTCGATTGGTCACTGGCACTCTAGCACTGCATTTGTTTCTTCTTTGGTTATTGCTGCAATAAGGATTTTCCTAATTTATTTTCACATTCACGGAAATTGCTCACGTGTCCTTTCACTGTTTTTATTTACCAATTATTTTCTATTTCCCCCACTATCAATTATGTTGCCATTCCCTTGTTATTTGCTATTCGAATCTTTACTTCTCTTCCGTCACCCATTGTTGCTGACGTCCTGTTTATATATTTATTCGAATTTATTAGTTACTATGAACACACCCTTGTGATAACTTATCACAATACGTCTAAGTGAATAATGTACGAAAGAGCAGAAAATTTAACATTCAACATTAAAAATTATTACGTTACAAAATCTCTTCTTGCGTTTCAGAAAAGTGATGAATTTAATACTTATCAATAGCAACATTAATTCAATCATCAAACATGGATTGTTAGCAATGTTTCCGAGATGATTACTTTCGTACTTACTTGGATGTAAGAATGTTTTCCTTAACAGTAAAGTCGCTTTCTGCATAGAAAAAGTAACTCCTAAGTTAAAACTTGTAGGATTTTGATTTATTAATAATATAAACTAGGAAAAATTCTTGGGTAGGACCACTCACTTCTTTGTAATTCTTCTTTATCCAGCGGCAAAATCTTGTTTATTCTTTCTCATAAACGAGCTTCAATTTTCTCAGACAATAATTTCAACACTAGAAATTCTATTTTCTACATGATCAGGAACACGCGTCTCATCATCAATCTATATATCTCGTATTCTTATCATGATCTTCTTGAGAAAACAGAAATGTCGATCTGCCAATGTCAATGCCCTGAATGACGATGAGTTAATATTTACTTAGAACAATAGAATGTACGGAAAATACTTGAACGATTGATCGAAATTATTATTGTTGAGACGGGCAAGAAGAGATCTTTCAGTCAGAATAGAACGTTCTGTAGATTTAATACATTATTATACTTTATATAGGCTGTATTTCCTAGCTTAAAATTCTGAAAATTATTATCAAGAACAATGGTTACACTGCGACAGTAATAGTAACAAATCCTTGCACTACTAATAATTGCAACATACCCAATAAGGAATGGGCGCGAATATTGGTAAAGCCGTCTCGCGTCTGTGTACCTGTGAACATTACTGCAAGCGGAAAGGTGCTCACGTGGTTCGGGGAAGCACCTGCGCCCGCAGAGTCACGTGCTCAGCTAAGCGCAGTGTGCACTCAGCGCAGCGGCACCAGGCGACCTGCCGCGCCGCGCCGCGCCGCGCCGGCCGCTGAGTCGGCGATATACGCGGGTTCATTACGCGGACCGTGCAACGGCGCGCCGCGGCGGCAGAGTGAGGTCGCCGCGCCGCTGGTAAAGGCGAAGTGGGAAGTGCAGACGCCGGTGGTGGTGGTGGTGGTGACAATTCTGGAGATGGAAAGGGAATGGAGGATTGAACAATATGTAAGGAATCTGAAGTGAATGAGTGTGGAGTGAAAAGAAGTTTCATAGGAAGAATAAAGAGCGATTTCTGAATGAAGTACGGGCGGTGTTGGAGGAACGGGGAGGTGTTGGAGCAACGGGGGGGTGGGGTGGAGGAACGGGCGGGGAGGGGTGTTGGAGGAACGGGGGGTGTCAGAAGAACGGGGGGTATCGGAGGAACGGGGGGTGTTGCAAGAACGGGGGCTTCGGAGGAAGGGGGGGTGTCGGAGGAATGGCCGGTGTCGGAGGAGGTCGAAGGAAAAGGGGATATTCTCTTTACGGAAGTTGAAAAGACATTTTGGAACGAGTGGTGGCTTACAAAGAATGGATGGAAGTTAAGGAGAGAGAGAAAGTTTAGGAATAGCAATCGATGGCAGTTTCACAATGCAGATATTGTCAATCTTTATGTAGAGATGTAACGGTGACTGCAATGTTCGTGGAGAGAGACATTCTTTAACCGAGTCCTTACCACCATTCCTCCTGCATTACTCACATTGGGGAGTGACGTGAGATGTCGAGTGGCAACTCCCATAGCCTTTGTAATCGTGTGATGTATGCGGTAGAGTAGCGTATAATAAGCGATATCAATGCGCACATTACACACTCTGCAATTAGGCCGTAAATTCAGGGCTTGGAGAGCAGCCGTTCTGATTGGTCCGTATGTAACGAATCCGGCGTGCCTGCGGACGCCGACGCGGAACAACGTGACCCTGAAGAGGGGAGGTCGCAGGGGTGCTGTCGGGGGAGAGGGCGGCTCTCGGATGCACGTGAGGGATCGCGGTGGACGTGGGTGAGGGTGGGGGTGGAGAGCGGGGGGTGGGTACGAGATTGCCTCTAAAGTGAGGTGAAAGAATGTAATCGTGATGGGGGATTTTTGCGGCCATCGAAATTAACTAGACCCACCGGGGAAAGGGAGGAATTTTCAGGGATGCAGTTTGAATGTCGAATGAGAATAGAGAAAGGGTCTTGTGAAATGTTGCTTGTGACCGGAGGGAAATATAGAAAATTGGTGTGGTGCAAGAGAAAAGGGCGAGGAAGGTCGTAGAATAAAGAGAAGAGAGGGGCAGATGGGAATAATGAATAGAAAAGTGTGTTATTGGGGACTAATGTTGTTAGAAGTAAAAGAGTGGCGGAGCTTATACTACACACAAAGAGAAAAGTGGGTGCAAAATCGATTCTAGAGAGTGTGAGCAAGGTGAGTTAGTGATAAAAGGGATAATGTGATTGATAACGAGATTTCTGGGCTAGCGAGATTGCTCGGACGTTTGAATAGCGTACACTGAGAAGCAAGGAAGACAATGGTGTCGTGAGTATTAGGAGCGTGAATATTACCGTTAGCGGCGACAGTTGGGCGGCGAGGTCAGTGGGTTAGGGGGGTCACGACGCCGAGGGAGTAGCTCGAGTCCAAGGGTGAGGGGGCAGCTGGTCGAAGGCGGGCAGCGGGGGAATCGCTGATGCATTATGAAACAGCTGGTCTGATTGGCGGGAAGGGAGAGCTTCCGGGGTAATTGTGTGCTGTCATTCAGACGTTGATGGTCTCCGCGATTCCTTAACTCTCCGGCGGGGACCTCCGTCGTCCGCCCGCCATCTCGCCGGCGGAAGCGGGACGTACTGTGGAGATGCAATGTAATGCTGCTGCAAACTGCAATTTGAAGATCCGGTGGCTTTAGCGTTGATCGCCTTTAAACGTGGAATGGAAATTGGATTTGTGGCGTCAGGCGTTTGGAGTGATTAACGATACGATTTGGCCGGGCCACATGCTCCAAGTAGTAATGCATTCTAGAAACATTACCTTTTATTCATTAGAAGTTAGAATGTTAGTCAGGCCCTATAAATTTCATACATAGAATATTTATTTTTATCTGTATTTGTCTATTCTGTTTGAAATTGCACACTTTTTTGTCCTTTAGCAATATTATCATATAAAATTCTGAGACAAAAACTGTGGTTAGGATTTACTTTATGAACTGAATATTTATGTATTTATTTCTGTTTCATGTCGTCCATATTGGAAGGTTTGTTCTTGAGGTTCCGTTTGTGTATTTACGTTCCTTCGAAATATTCCAATTGCGATCATGGACGTCAATCGTGTATTAATTGGTACATTATAAAAATCTCATGAATAACATTCGAAATCAGATTCGTTGCAAGTGAATGGGTGATTAATAAACCAGTCAATTTGTAGATAGCGTAATCCTTTATTTAAACTCCCAAAGCATCTCATCTCGAGGTATCTATATTACTTATTCTAAATGTGCGCATAAATTTGAAGGAAGTTACGCAACGTCCGGTCATACGAAAGATCAACTGTTTCATTATTTGCCCAGGACCTCAGGAAAAATGGAGAAATAATGAGTTTTGACTTTGAATGTCCTGGACGATTAATTTTATACAAACTCAGAATGTAATAGCGCATATTTTACCGCTAATTTGCTGTTCTTAAGTTGCGAAAATGCAAAATTTGCGGATCATTTTCTTAAAAACTTCGATCATATTAACATCCGGCGGAAGTTAGCACTGCAATTCCTCTAATAATAAACCGCTAATAATGCAAATATCAATACAAGACTATAATCAGAATTTGCCGCTTTTTACTTTTAACTGATTGGTGAAGATATGTTGATATTTTCATTCTTTAATTAATAAAATATTAATAAAAACATTAAATAAAGGCTCAAGGTTCAAAAATTACTGTCAGGTCGCCCAAATTTCTCACATTAACAGAATATTCAAAATTTGCTACTTTGAAATTTTTTTTAGAAATAATTGGTGAAAAAGTTAAATTAATATATAAACTTTTTGAAAAATTATAGGCAATAAATAATGGGCCATCGATCCGTTCGCTGCGTCTACAGGGATCATCGTTATGTCGTCAAAGAATATTTAGACGATAATTTTTATATGAGAAATCACGATAAGCCAAGCGACCCGGAGGTACAACGGAAAAATGCGTGTTTGCCGACGTCGTGTGGTTTTTCAAATATATTTTAAAAATATGTACTACGACAATTGAAACAAAAACATTTTGGAATAACTCTTGACGAAGTAAATATTATGAAACAATTACATTAGGGCCAAATGTAAAAATCGTGCTCAATATCACAAAATAATTGAAAAATTTAAGTGGTTAGTTCGCAACGCTGACAAAACATTTAAACTGAACAAAGAGGGCTCTGAAGCGAAGAAAGAAAAAAAAAGAAAAAGAAAAGTCAAACAACCGAAGAATGTTTAAAGCGTTGGCGATGAAACATTCATCCAATAAATCATACTGCGGTCTGTGGAGGAGAAAGAATAACCGTTTCGTCTAAACCATATCCCTTGTCAAATCAAACAGTAAAGTGGACATAGTCGCACAGTAGGCCATGGAAAGACCGCCCGCGGGGAGAGCTCGGAGCTTTTCCCGTCTAATCCACAGCCCGTTTCAAATAACACGGAATGGCTTAATTTGGATATAACTCGTGGTAAATTCATTCTGTAATAAAAAATTGCCGCAAGACGATAATTTATTAGTCTTTGGTATTGAATCCTATCATCATAGAGCATAGTGTTGGCGCCAGCAAAGAGACGGAGAGCTCCTCCCTTCTAAAGCACGTTTTGGTATGCCATGTTCCCCTTGGCTTCGATTCTAGCGATGATAGGTTCATTTGTTTACGTATACATCTTTTTTTTTAAAAAATCACATAAGCACACGCAAAGAGAGCATTAGGGATGAAAGAACACAAGTCAGTGTGTGAGGCTACGTCGGAATACTGTAACATCGCATTAGTGGCAAATATCGATTTATATTTTTTTTCTCGTTGCAATAACTAAAGCAGTGTTTTATTATTCATCATGAAAAATAATTTACATCAATACAATCGTTACTATAATTAATAGGCTAGTCCTCTAAGAGGTTTAAGGGCGAAAGTATAGCAGTGCGTAGCTGTTGATATGATATTGATGGAAAATCAGTTTATGTTTTATATCACTGACCCGTAACTACGAAACTAAAAAATCTCAACGTATATCCTTGTCGATAAGAGTGTTTAAATGTGTCCTTTGACAAAACTTTGACAATACGAGGGTTTTATGTGACGAGAAAAGTCGCGTGTGCCCAGAGCTGAATGTTAGAATGTCATTAATGGAATCTCATGATTTATATTTTACATCTGACGTTGAAGTCACTAAATATTTTATAGAAGTTCGTTTATGCATTTAGACGACTTCTAAATGCTTGAGGGTAAAGGGAAGTAGTGTGTGAGGTACAAGTTATGGATGACCACACGTTACCCAATTATGTTCTCGTTCCGGAAGTTATCGATTTGTACTTTACGTATGACTTGGTGAATTTAAAAAAATGCAGAACATTTTTTTTCAAATTAAAAATACATTTATATAATTATTTTATGGTAAAGAATTCACACAAAACAAGAGTTCAAGGGCCATGAGAACCCGTGTGTGTGAGAGCGGCAGAACATTGGCTGGTCGGCGCTGTGGCAAGCAGTCGATTTATTGATTTAATAAAAAATTCCATTTATACAATTATTTAATGGTTAACAATTGACACAATACAAGAGCTCAAGGGCCATGAGAAGGAACGTGTGATAGGGACAGAACATTGGTTTGTCGGCGCTGTTACAAGCAATCGATCTATTTGTGTCCGAAACTTGACATTGTCATAAAAACTAGCAATATAGGTTAATCTACACAATTAAACATTTATTAAAATGGGCACAACGCGGGGTTGAAGGACCAAGTGTAGCCACGCGTGGCCTGGCAGGAATGTTGGCGTGTCCACGCTGCACCTATCGATTGCGGTCCGCGGCGCGACGTGCATGCGACTGTCCTTGGGGCGGGGTGAGGGCGTGCGGGCGGGCGGGAGCACGCGAGCACGCACCCCGTCGCCCGCGCCTCCCTTTGTCGCCCGCCACGGGTCGATTTCCATGGACATTTAGCTGATGGCCGCTTCTAATTCCACGCGCCACTTGGGAATACGCCTGAATCACTCGGCGGCAGTTGGGCTCAATGGCGACGTCGATCACACGTTCGAATATGTAGGGAACGGACAAGTGCAAAATAGGCTCAAGATGCTCTTTTTAAAAAGATGATGTAGATGGATTAATTATACAAATTATACCAAAAAATGAGGACAGAAATAGACAATAATTCAGTAGTTTGACCATTTAATAACTTTCAAAAAAATTGTTCACTTGCACGTACTTTCTTTGCTAGAGGTTTTAATTTTGGAGTCCATTTTACTTTCAGTAATTGTATTCAAGGAAAACACGCTTGAGAAGAATATTGAAAATGGTATGCCCATCATTTATTATTATTGGCCATGGCTAATGTAATTGAATGGAACTGTAAAAAGGGTATTCTAATTTTATTTATTAATAATTTTTGGATTCCGAAAGATTAAGTTTTCACATCTCGATTTTACTAAAAAACGTAAAGTTTTTCTTCATCATCGAGCTTCATAAAAGTGTTACGCTCTCAGCCGCATTTATTATTAAAAGAGAACAACCCAAAAAATAATTTCTTGGAGAGAGAACTTGGTTTACATTGAGCCTACGTTCACTTTTATGACGAATCAGCCGATAATTTTGCGGATGTAGCTCAGGGGCGCGCGACTTAGAATTACTCTAGTTACCCCGATAGACCCATACACGTTCAAGCCCCGGGCGATTTTTCCGCATGCGTTGTGTGCCAGGAACGCGTAATAACCAGCGAGAGAGGAGTCTATAACGTAAAGTTTTTCATCGCCGAGGTTCATAATAGTGTTACTCCCTTAGCCGCATTTATTATTTAAAAAGAAGTCTAAAAATAATTCCAGGAATTATGGAACTTGATTTACGTTGGATCTACATTCAATTTTATGACGAATCAACCGTAATTTTGCGGATGTAGCTCAGGGGCGCGCGACTGAAGAGTTACCCATACACGTTCGAGCCGCGGGGGACTTTTCCGCATGCGCTGCGTGCCAGGAATGCGTAATAACGAGCCAGAGTGGGGGTTGGAGCGGTGTGCGAACTGTCGTCGCAGCCGCAGGGGCGCCGTGCCTAGGGGATGGGGAGGGGGCTGACAGCCTCATTATGGATGGCGGCTGCGTAGACGGCGGCGAAGCCCGCAGCGCGTTTTTCATGCGTCTGCTTGGCCCCCTATAAATCACTGGGCGGTCGCCGCAGCCTATCATCTCTGCCGTTCGTTGTCACCGCGGCCTTCCCTCCTTTTCCTTTTGGATTTCTTTTCTGATTTTCTGCCTCGCTGACTTTGTGTAAATCTAAATGTTTCCTGGTTTCTTTTTTTTTAGACTTTCTACTCATTTTTTCCCTTTTCGACTTCTTTTTAGACTTCTCTCTCGTCCCCTCGTGACTCTTACTTCTTCTCCTGCTTCATCTTCTCTGTCTCACGTGTTCTATCATATAAAGACTATTCCACTGACATTAATATCAATAGCGTTGAACTATACATCTGGTATGCATCAATCAAGACGGTGTGCTGCAGAAAATTAGAGCTTTTTCTTAGCACCACCTTCCTGGTGACCAATCACAAGGTGCAATACAACTATCATAGGAAGCGCTGTCGGATGCAATTGGAGCGCGAACATAATCAAACTCATATTTGGATGTGAAACTTTTGGAGGTAATTTCATTTTTGAAATTATTAAATACTATTCGTGCATTCGAAATTTTTAGATGAATTCCCTTGTCGCTACACGACTGGGAAATTATTGGAGGTTTCTAAATTTCCAGTCGCCAAACAATGAAGGAACGTATCCAGAAATTTCCAATGCAATCGTGGTATTATCCATAAAAATTGGCGGCATTGGAATACGTGAAGGTACAAGTGATATGCAATTGTTTTAAAAAAATGGATCTGGAGAGATCTTGTTTGGGATTGACTTAGAGATGCAAACATGATAAAAATCTGAAATCAATAATTGCAAAAACATAAAGTGAACGGTCTTGGTATTCGATGTGTGTTTACTTTATTCGATTTAGCAAAAAGCAGCGAATGACGGACATTACCTTGCTATATAATTTGACTGTTTTTTACAAAGTTTCGTATGAACAACATTTGTGAATATTGTCAGTTCAGAAAAGTTGGTTAAATGTTTTAGGAAGGGTGAAGTATATGAAAGTGAAACAGATCAAATCGATCCTCATAAATATAATTTTAACATGCACTTTCACAAAAAGTTTTGGTAGACTTAGTTTTTGATAGAACTTCTGTATGATTCTTGCAGTCTATTAGGGAACATTTTTATTATCTTGATTCCTTTTCAGTTCGAGTTGGATGTTCTCGTATGTCTTGTGGTCATTGAGGCAATACACTTTCTAAGTCACGAAAAGGACATTACACAGCACGAACACGAGATGCATATCTCTTCATGCTCTTTTTCTTGTCATTCCGCAATGCAGTGAAGGATGTCTTGCATTGTTTCTATCTCAGATGTGCAATTTAAGCAACTCTTTCAATGTGTGTAACTTGTGTATGTGCAGATATACACAACCCAGTTTCGTAAGCGCACATACCCTCTTTTACTGGCGCAATGACGATACATAGAATACAGGTTCTTTCTTCCTCGCCTCACTGTGTTTGTAGTAAAAACGTAAGTATTGTAACGCTGTGGCAAAAAGCGTCGATTTTTTGTGATACAAAATCTTATTGCCCTAGTGTAGGAAAAGTAGATAAATCTTGTTCTTGCATGGACTGAATTACCTCTCTAACTCTTTGTAGTCAGAACCCACGTTCTGTTGGGCCTTGTTACCGAAAATATAATTTGACGCCAAAACGTGTCTGCCTCTCTGTCTGTGTTAAAAGTTAATGCCTAAACCGTCCAGAGGATTTTCTCGAAGACTAATATTTTCGTATATCTAGAGGAACTAAATTTCCTGCTAGTTTGAAACGTATTTTGATTTTGGAGGGTACTTTACGTGAATCCTCATCATTTTCAAAATTTTCTCAAAAATGGATCCAGTTCTGTTCATTATACTTTCTCTTCATATAGCGTAAAGGACGCTTAAAAATGGTGGAGATCTAATTTTCGTTGAAATCTCTAAATTTTTGAAAAATGTAGAAATTCAAAATTTAATCAGCGTCTTCCTGCAAGTACGAGTTTAATATTGCAGATAGAGATTTTTTCCTAAAAATGATCTTTGAATAAGGTCATGTACATTTTTTAAAAACGAGTATCTTTCACTTACTGTCCTCTTGAAAGGAAGGGGATTTATAATTTTTTCTCAAAAACCGTACACAATTTTTTTCTTTACATTTTCTCTTAATTGAGCGATGGACGTTTGAAACAATAGTGCACGTCCCATTTTTGGCGAACTCTTATATTTTCGAAAATAGAAAACAGAAAAACGAATAATGGAGAACTACTACATTGATGATAGAACTTTTTTAATGAAAGCTGTTCTTTAAAATTAGATTTTGAAATAATGTATATGAATATTTCTTAAGTTTTTAAAATTGCAGATACAGATGTTCAACTTCTTTTATTGCGCCGAGAAAGCTGCATTTAGCTGCAAGGCATTTGGTGTAGAAGCAACGTGAATAGAAACTCTAAGTATCTGAGTTCGGAGAAAACTTGGAAATAATTTTGCAGATTAATGTGGTATTATAATGTGTTATCCTTATAAATAATGAAGAAAATATGTGCTGTCTGTACCATTTCTTGAAAGTTTTTTGCTTTCCATCTTCACTCAATTTTGTTGGTGTATCTTGGAAATCTAATGTGAAACGCATTTTCTGACCATGCCTTGGCTCCACAGAAGATAAGAGATAAAATGCATCAACCATGTATCGTACCTTTATCGATCAATGTATCTTTCTTTTTGTCAGGTTAGATGAAAGTAAAGCGCGTGTGCCTAAAGCGAATGTGTGTTATTCTAGAAACATTAGCACGACCTGTCATGATTTATTACACGCTTCATTCCACACGAATGTGTTACATTTACATAAGAGTTAAAACTTGTCCACTTTACTGATTTTTACATAAGAGTTAAAAAAGTCCACTTTACTGATTTCTTGGTAGTCTAAGTGACTCCAATAGATCCGATGGATAGATTGTAATGAAATGAAAATATAACCGTTCAGTTCGGTAAGATTATATTGTATTCATATTATTAAAATAAAATGACGATGTTTCTAATTATAAATTTTCATAACACTATAAATTCAGTAGTTTTAATTTTAATATACCTAACCATTTTTAGAGGAATGAACAAATCTGATGAAATGTAACAGAAAAACAAGTGTTTTTTATGTAAATACTAAAAGTATAGTGGGTCACGCGATTTGTGGTATTGGTTGTATTAATTTTGCCAATTCTTTTGCTTAGAATTTCTGCATATTTAGTTACATCGAAAATGAATGTAAGCTCCCTGCTGTGTAATAGGTTCTGAGTGGATCTACAGGGTGTAGGATGACTTGGTGAGAGAATGTTGCAGGCAGGTGTCCTTAGGCAATTGTTGGGGAAGCAATCACAGGCTGAATGAATTTCATGACTTTTACATTGCCTCTTAACACCAGATAAAAATCTGTCAATAATATTATTGATCACAGTCATTCTTGGACCAAAGACATTTATTACCTTGCCGTTTTGTTAGACTCACACATTAAAATACTTTTCATTTTTTGTAGGTAGTCTTTAGAAATTTTACAAAAACGCACCTTTGCGGTTGACTATTAAATCATCAAGATCTATTTTTATTTTTTACTGAACTAAGTAAATATTCAACAATTTCAGCTATTGTGTATTGGTCTTGATTTTAGCTTTCAACATTCCACCTATTTAACCAATTTTCATTTGTGACAAATCACTCTGTTTCCTCATTCTGAAAATTGGATTTACGTTATGAATCGAAATAATTTCTAAATACATACATACATTCTATCACTGCGAAACGTTTTAAAAAATAAATACCTCACACAGTATGAATAACCTTTAACCTCAAAGTCAAACTTGTTTAGTCAAACTATTGCTCTTGACAATGGAACTGGCAAATTGTCTTTTAATATTCTCCCCCATACGTCATACACAGTTTTTACTGTTTTTGACCAAATAAATCAAATCAAATCAAATCAAAGTAATACGAAACTACTTTACTCGACACCACATGGTAATATCCAAGGATCCTGAAATATGTAAGTTAAAAATAGCATGCAAAGTCAACGAGAAATAGCAGTCAAAGTGCCAATACGCGGGAGTGGATACCTCCATTGACCGCCATTCAAGGGAGATAGAGACTTGGAAAAACAAATACCGTAGTAAAGAAGGTAAAGTTAAAAACTATAAGACAATGGTAATACCGATTAGGACATACTATGCTGATACGATATATGGACATACTTTCTGCTGATTACGATATATGGACATACTTTCTGCTGATACGAAGAAAACAAAACAACTATGCCGATCAGTAGAAATGAACACATTAGATAAATAATGGGAATGACAAGGAGTGACAAGATAAGAAATCAGGATATAAGAAGCAGCTGGTATTACCAGATTTGTGAAAACAAGGAAAAAAGAATAGAATAACCCCATTACAGGAATGAGTGGTGAGGGATAAGACACAATGAGAAAGGAAAAACCCTGAAAGGCCGCAGAAGAGTTGGAGAGAAGATATGCAGTCAACATCTAGTGAATCCTTGGGATGAAGTGTGAAGAAAAAGTGGTTTACAACCTACATAAAAGAAGAAGACACCTACACTGTGAACAGCCGACTAAAATGTTACACAAATATGTTACACAAACGACATGTTATATAAACGACTTCAGTGTTACTCAAACGACGAAAGTATCTGCTAGATTAAAAACTAATAGAAACAACGTACTTACTGGCATAATTACCATATTAAGGAAAATGTGAAAACTGGGATTTTCCTCTTTGAATAAAAATACTGCAAGATACTGAAGCTTGCTGAAATGTTTTTTATATTCAGTTGGTTTCTACATTTGGGTCCACGGGGTCAGGGACTACCTCAAGAGAGTCGAATAAGAAATTTATGTCTTCGCATGAAAAGACCAACCCAATAATTGCAGGTCGGTTACATCTTGCTGCAATGAAAACATCAACAACAAAAAAACAGCAGTATCAGTGCAAAGATTTAAAAAGATCGGCGTTTTCCTTTGTCTGAAATGTATTGTGAGGGTTTATGTAACTAACCGAAGCACGAGAGTCCCGAAAGAATTTCGCGTTTGGCGCTTTGTGGGAGTCGGAAGTGAACTGTTGCGAGGTGAGGCGGAGCGGGGATCGCTGCCTTAAGCGGGGAGGGGACGGGGTTCGATGCCAGTGGCATGCACGGAGGATCTTGGAGGGAAGCCGAGCCCGTACGGAACTTGATTGAAACCCGCGGTCAATGCTCCTTTCACCTAGGGATGTTTTTAAAACATCGATATTTTCCACCAGAAACATCAATGTATTAACATCAATGATTTGTTTTTGATGTTTTTTTCAGATCGATATATTTTTCCACAAACACCGATATTTTAAAAAAGTTTATCTTTTTTGATGATTTTGAACGTGGTGATATCTTTACACTTCATTTTGTACCTTGTAATATTGATTAGACAATTAAGATGACAGTGCTTCAAGGGAGAACATATTGTAAACTAATATTTTCGAATCAAGAATATTAGCTTAAGGGCGTTTTACTTCGATGATTTATGAATGAAAGCTAGTAAATGGAATAATAGCAAAACACGATGTTTTCTATTTTGAATTTTTTTTTACATTCGATAAGCGTTATTATTAACATATTTCTAATACGTGACCAAGCAATAAAATATACATTTATTAAATTTAAGTACTCCAATTAAAAATGGAAACAGGATGGATAAATACCATCTTTTTATGTATAAAACCTCGATATTTTAAGCATCGATGTTTCTTGTCGATGTTTTCATCGACATCGAAAACTTTTTAGTGATGTAATGAAGTATCGATGTATCGATGTTTTGACAAGGTGCCATCACTACTCCCACCCGGTACCCAAATAATTCTCTTCTAGTTTGAGCTACCTGAGAAGACACAGCCCGATTGCATTGGGGTTGGTATTTTGGGTCGGGGAAGGGGGTAGCAATTTAGTTCGGTTTCCATTAATGAATAACGCAAATAAATGATCTTGCACCGAAAACCTGGAACACAGGTGAACATGATAGAATCTTAAAAAACTGAATATATAATTTAAATAAAATTAACTTATTTTATTTCCACATATTTTAAGGGAAAACCATGACCCACTTTTCTCTCCTCTTGGAGCAGCTTACGGTATCCGGTATTTAAACAAACTAAGAACATTCCATACAGTTAATGTCTAAAATATCAGAATTTCTTTATTCTAACTGACCATTACAGTACTAGAGTTACGCAAAACGAACAACATTAAAACGAGCATTTGTTCTTTTTCTCTTTCAATTTCTTCAAATATGAAAGCGAAAGGGAGATCTTCCTTGTAACTAATGAACAGAAACAAACGTATGCAAACGGGCGATGCCTTTTTGGAATGGTAGGTAAAGGGCTTGGGAAAGAGATGAAATAACTGATAAAGTTGACAGAGTTGACAAAGATGACTTCAATTATTTCATCCTTTAATAATGTCACCACCACCAAAGATGACTTCAATTATTTCATCCTTTAATAATGTCAACACCACCAAAGTCAACTTCAGTTATTTCATCCTTTAATAAAGTCAACGCTACCTCATCAGTATTCCCACATCCCGCAGCCTTAGGAAAAGTTGACCGCGGGATTCAATCGGGATACGTCCGGTCTCGGATGCTGGGTGTTGGCGGAGATGGGGCGCGCCGAACCCCGGGCCAGACGCGGCCGGGCCAGCTGCCAATTAGCTGCCTGTTAATGAGCTCGCGATAGCCAACCGGGGTGCGGCGTCACGGCTGCGACGTTTTGACGGCGCGGCGGCGCCTGCTTTCGCCGAAGCGCGTGCTTCATTGTCCGCCGCATGCAGCGCGACAGTCGCGATTGCAGCCCGTTCGCGCCTCCCCCGACAGGTCACCGGCCGGCGGACACGCCGCGCTGCCAAACACGCGCCCATGATGGGATGCGTGGAAGCAGGAGATTACAATGCCTATCCAGTGTCCGACGCTGTGATTAGTTTGAGAGGGGGAGAAATCTGATACGACAGCGTCAATTTGAGCTCACTATTGTCATTCAGTGTTGCTAATTTCATCAGTCAGTATCAAACCTGATAATTAGTTAAAATATTCAATAACTGTGTTAATCAAAAAATTCATACATAATTAACTACCGTTAAATTAATGTTTACTTTATCTTTAGAAAATTTACTACTGTGTAATTAGTAAAATTACGTCGTCGTTTGGAAAATGCTCTGGGATGAATGGGAAAATTCCCTCTCCCCATTCACCTTCCTTCGATATATCTCTTTGCCGAGGGAGGTACGAAATTGCTGGGATAGGTCGTGCTGTTTCTGAGATGTATTGCCCGTATACATAGAAATAGACGGTTGAATGGCGATTCGCAATTGTTATGATTGTTCCTGATGTCGAAACGTTGCGGGAAGCGCCGGACATTTACTAGCAATACTTTTTGGCTGTAATCGTAAAATTTATCCATAACATATTAATGTACTATTGTTGTAGAAGAAGAAAATGCTGAATTGTTTGTGATGAATGAAATTTTTCTTTCTTCGTTTCGAAAATCAAAAGAATTGATTTTATGTGTATGTACAGTAATCTAAGTGCAGTGAATCAGATTAAGGACATCACATGACATTTCTGTCCTCGTATTCTATTTCTTGAATGAGATTTTTTGTCGATAAATCACAGATATTTGCGGCAGCATTATAATACTTCGTCTTTGCGACGTAAGTACATTCTAAAGAGTAGCGAGAAGGTAAAATAGATACGACACAGTATGATTTAACTTCAAGTTTTTGAAGCTTTTATCCTGCACAATATACGCAGAAAAGCACCACTACGAAAAGGAAACGCTAGAAATCTCAATAACCTTTCTCGCGCGCACTTCATCTTCAGCCCTACGAGCTCCTTCAACTGAGAGGGTAGATAATACTAACTGGCAACATCATCTAGCAGCTCTTGAAATCATGTATGCTACATGATACCTTAAGTAATGTAGCGATTCATCATTTTGAAACCGGGAGCGGTGGCTCAGTGAATCAACTGATGTCACTGCAGCACCCTCTGATCGGGAGGTCTAGGTTCGGGTCCCGATGGCGGCCGGATTTTCGACACTAACTTTTCAGCTAGGTCGAATTCAGTCGCTGTCAGGAGGAGAATTCTAGCGACCGGCTACTCTGATCGGTAGTTTTCCGTGGTTTCTCCGATCAACACCAGGCGAATGCCGGAGCAGTACCCGAAATGGGTCACGGACCGCACGGTTTTTTCTTCCTCTTTCTTGTCCTATGTATCTTCCTTGTCCTTCCTATCCTCACCTCTTACACAAAAACACACACTCACACACTAACATGCACTACACTACCACACATCCCGGGAGACCGGTCGTGGACTTAGAAATTGTCTTGGCCGGGGAGGTGCCCCGCTGGTGAGAGATACGTGGTTGAGGAAAACACCGTTGGCCGACGGTAGGTCGGCGCCGGATCTGGCCCTCCATCGGGGGAAGACCACCGCCACCTCCCGAGCAAAAGAACGCACTACACTTACGGGACTATTGACCATAGTTGACGCGCCCGGAATCAGGAACAATCAATCAATCATTTTGAAAACATTAGGGTCGTTTATAGACAAACGCGCATCACCATTCATCCGGCTATTGTAATTTTTGCAACCAACTTGCAAACGCCTCTTGCAATTCAAACATATTTCATCTTGAAAAGGATTTATCTAAATATACGTTTAATATCACTTATGTGCTATGTAAATTCTGAGGTGTGTGGCGAAAGGCGCGCGGCGGACAGCAGAGACAGGAGCAAAGGCGACGTTATTTTATGTTGGCCACCAGCCGGCGCGCCGTCAGCAGCAACGCCCAACATGTCGCCATAAATAAGACAAGACGTGGAAGACGGCGGTGCGGTGAGATCAGGATCTGTGAAACTTTGGCAAAAGAATGCTGATAGCCGGATGGTGGAATAGCCTGGATATGAATAACTGAATTCATTAATGCGCTAATACGCGCTCTTTATTCGCGTGGTCGGAAATAACTAATGAATCATTTTTGCTACTAAACAAAACGCATCCACCTATACATTTGTTAGATCGGTATTGAGCGTGGCGTGCTGTAGTGATGGGGATGACGGTGGAGATAGAGCCGCAAACTCTGTAGAGGGCTACGTGTATGTCGGGAACTCTATCTAGTCGTGGGGCTAGGAGTATCTTCAGAGCTGTGTCGGGGATAGCACGTTGAGGTCTGCGACGGAGCAGCAGTGTGTGGCGAACGGCGCTTAGCCGGGCAACAAAGAAAGGGGAAAAGACGACGTTATTTTATGTTGGCCACCAGCCGGCGCGGTGCCGTTGTCAGAAGCTACGGATGGCACGTCGCCATAAATAAGACAAGATGTGGAAGACGGCGATGCGGTGAGACTAGGGTCTACGTAACTTGGACGAAAGAATGCTGGTACCTTAGAGGTACATGGAGGGATAGTCGACTGGTATGAATAACTTATTTCATTACTGTGTTAATACGCCCCTTTCATTTGCGGGGTCGGAAATAATTAATGGATCATTTTGGGCACATCACAAAACGTATCCACTTATAAAATCGTTAGTTTGGTATTGAGCGGAGCACAACGTAGTGATGGTGTTTGTGGCGGAGATAGTGACGGGAATTGTGTCAGGGATTACGAATATATCGTAGGCAAAATATATTTTGGTCTGTGACGCAGTTAGTGTCGGCGATAGTGACTGCAGTAAGAGCAGTGGTTGTGGAATGAACTTCGTGACTCGACTACAGTGACCCTATGAGTAGTAATGGCGCGGCGGGGTTGGGGGTTGGTGAGGTTGGTGGCGGTGATTCCGGCATTCAAAAGCAGCTGTGGAGGAGCAAGGGGGGAACGTAATATCGTGGGATGTGGTGAAGTACCTTTTTCCGACCCGAAGTGAGCTTCGCCGCAGCAAATTACTCTGCGGGGGCTTCTGCTTTCGTTTCCTTGCGCTTCCTCCTAGGATGCCTCCGTTCCTTCATCAAATGTCTGGAGTAATGTAAGGCAAAGGAGGTAATCAGAGGTGATGCTGCCAGGTCAAAGTATTAAGTTTTAAGTTTTTGTATTATAGAATTTAATTTGCATGTTGTTGCGATTTTCGGTACAGTTTATTTTGAGGCCAAAAGTCACTAAAAATAGTATTTGAATAAGTAGAACAACTTTTTATTCGGATTTTAATGTGGTTCGTATTTTCACTACTTTGATAATGGAATATAATTTTATCTGCTTTAATTTTAATTACATTTGTCGAAAAAATTTAAATAATGTAAGTGATTTATGAGAAAGAAGCGTAATGTGCAAAGTTTTTCTATAGTTCCAGAATCCCTAGTGCTCTCTTTTACTAGTCATAGTTGAACTAAGAATAAAAAAATATCATTGAGTGCGCTTGGCAATATTTAGAAACTCGAAAGTTTCCTTTTCTCGTAAGAATGGCCAATAATAGTATTTTAGCGTCATTTTTGTGGAAACAATTAAAAGTATGCAATGACATTATCAGAAATGTTTTGCCGTCTCTTTTCCACTCTCTCTCTCTTTCTCTTTCTCTTACTCTCTGTCTCTCTCTCTTACTCTCTCTTGTCTCTTTCTCTCTTTTTCCTCTTTCTCTTTGTCTCTTTTTCTCTTTCTCTATCTCTTCTAACCGTTTGCTACCTTATTTATTTTAGTAATTTTAAATATCACAATTACCACCAGGACCACTTCATGCTTACACCCAATATCTCAACACTATTTCTTTCCTACATTATTTTCCATATTTCCCTAGTTCAGCTACTGACTTCAATCACCCACGCGCCCACACGCGCACTCCATCTCCGTGATTGTACCCCGCTGTCCCGCATCCTACATTTACAACCACCGCCCACAACGGCACCGTATCACTTTTCACTTCACTTGATACACTACCACTACACACTACCCCCTTTCATCTACCACTTCCCGTTCCTACCAATTCTTACACAGCCATATTCCATACCACTCCCACCGCTAATTGAATATCCGACGCTTTCATTACCTACACCACTTCATCCACTTTCAAACCAACAGCACCGCCGCCATCCTCATCACCATCCATCTTTTTGCATTCGTAACTTTTATATCTGCCTCAGTTAAGCCAGCAGCTTTCGTCGCCAACCGTTGTTCAGCGAGTGCGGTTCTTTTCCTCCGATGTCGGAGAGAGGAACCTTGTTTCCGGTAACGCGTTTCAACGATTCTGGAGGCCGTTATTATTTTTCCTCTGCGCCTGCATTTAGTCGATGTAGTACTTGCGATGGGTGGATGTGTGAAGCCAATCATTCACACAGTTCACTAAATGAGAGTAAGCATCCACTTCAGAATCATAGGGGGAAGCAAAGCCTTGGCTGATACATTGGCTAAAGTGAACCCACAGGTCTAGGTGCTCGTTTGTATCTGAGTCCGCGATTTGTTACTCAGTCTTTTTATGTGGAATTTGTGAACAAAGAGAGCTGTCGAAGGAATTTTTATAGGTCTATCTAATTTCTCCTAACGCAACTCTTGTTTCACGAAGAGAACGATCTTTGTAATCAATACATTAATTCACATCAGGATTGTCCTCACGATTTCCCACAATTGACATCACAATAATTCATTTTCTCATCCAGTTTAATTATTTACACTACCCATGTATTCCTATATTCATCCATTTATAAAAATAGGAAGCATAAGTTCAATTCATATACGTGAAAACATCGATAATTAATCATAGAATACCGGCTGGGTCTTTCGTCTTTAGTACTCAAAGCTTCGGATTCTAGTCTATTTTTGATGATAGATTTCAATTTTCATGCAACAATCAGAATCCACATCAGTATAAAAGACAAAAGTTAGTTGGAGTGCATTTCTCTCAATACAGCTTAATTTCACGGTTGTGAATACAAACTTGATACCCTGTCACCGTGTAAAATTAATCAGTGGGATTGGGAGAATGTGCAACCACTCGGCTCATGACACGAATGAACGTTTATTTTTGAAAGCCCAAATGTTTTTTTTATATTGTTTTCATACTTGACCAGATATTTCCAATTATGTTAGCGTTTGATTGAAGCCTACATGGACTCGACGTGCATGGGAGGTCTGTTTGGAAATTTCTATATCGCTATTTATTTTTATATTTAATAATTTTATGAAAACCTCTTTATGTGTGTATGGGCGGAATAGGAAATAATTGATAATATGTAATGTTAGAAATTATGCTTTCACGTAAACAACTATTTGCAAATATTTAGAGTTACCATATTTAACATAGTTTAACTGCAGAAAAAATGAAAATGAGAGTGACAATTAAAGCACAAATTAACATAAAATTATAGTTTATGACAATAACCAGATGTATGCTTCTCTTTCATAATAATGAGGAACAGATTGTACTGAAAATGATTATCCCCAAATTATGTCAGTACAAGAAAAATCAATTTTTACTAAGAGATTACAAAAACAAGTATTTTACAAAATGCCAGAAAGTTGGTGCAATGAAGATGCTCCAAGGTTTGTTTCCGTAAAACGTCTAGAGTTACTGAGCCACTTCATGGAGAAGGTCATGCCATCAAAGAGCGATCCCGTCGAGCAAACCAGCAGGCTCCGGGACTGACTTTTTTTACGGCCATGTTCAATGTGTGTTAAAAGTCCCCACGGGCATGAGAGTGGGAATTAAAGTAAAAGGCATGTCCACGAACATGTTGAGAATAGTGAGACTTGAGTTTCGTAATAACAGTAACATGATGTCGGAGAATCTAGAATATAAAGGTCCATTTATATCAGTAAATATATATCCAAACTTGTTGGCTAAAGATCTGGAGAAACACAAACATTTAAAAAACGACATAAAGTTGGTGTTATGTTTACTCCAACCTTCATTTCCCTAAATCGTTGGGTCATCGGCAGCTCCCGAACCGCAGTAGGCCACGCCGTCAAAAAGCGATCCTGTCGAGCAAACCAGCAGACTGCTCGGTTGACGCTTTTTTATTTATTTTTTATTTTATCACCCCCATTCAATCTGCGGCGAGGCGCCACTGGCAGCGGGCGGGCCGGCCGAGGCGTACCGTAACAGTAACCGTTAGCTGGAGGGCAGTCTAGGGCACGCCACAACTCAAGATGCGACATCGCCAACAAAACATTGATGTTTCTAAACATCGATGCTCAAAATTAATTCGATTGTAATAAATCTCGACCAAAAGCTATCGATTAAGAATATTTATAAAACTTTTATTTTATAAAATTGTTATTAAGAATATTTTTAAATCGGATTGGTAACCATTGAAAGTGTCGGGGGGGGGGGTATTTGAAAGTTATATCGTTTATAATATTCATTTGAGATTTACCTAAGAAAACGAAGTCAAAAACTCATGAGGGCTATTAACAAAAATTGGATTATAATGATTCAATTCATATATGATTCAATAATTTAAAAAAATAGATTCGCGTCTTCACTGTCGAAAACCCTATTTTCTTTATTTTTCACCTTTAGTGACTTTGGTTTGAAGAATATTCTATTTATGGGTATCTGAAAATTATTTTAGGATTTTGTTTTGATTGACATTTTGAATTTAAAAATTATCGACCATGTGAAAAAATCGTACTCATAACATCGGTTTTAAAAACATCGGCTTCAAAAAGCGATGTTAATTGAGGCCTCGCAAAGCCAAAGGAGCTAAGTACCAACATTTTTGAAACAAAGGTTTTGACATAAATATTATACAAATCGGTGCCAATGTACAGTTTAGAGGGATGTTCCAAACAGCTTAAAAGTAGTTGTAACATCTACCTGGGGATGGCTGTGCTTGTATGTTCATAATACGAATTCATAGCTATAATGATTTCCCAAAAAAAAGCCAACAAACTTGGCACTTAGCTCCCTTGACTTTCCAAAGCCTCAATTTTATGAATTATTTTTTTCTAAATTTCGATATTTTGAATTTGTCGATATTTTGAAAACGTCAATATGTTGAAAATATCCATATTTTGAAAACGTCGCTATTTTGAAAGCGCCGATATTTTGAAAGCTCTAATATTTTGAAAACGCCCATACTTTGAAAACGCCGATATTTTGAAAACGCCGATATTTTGAAAACGCCGATATTTTGAAAACGCCGATATTTTGAAAACGCCGATATTTTGAAAACGCCGATATTTTGAAAACGCCGATATTTTGAAAACGCCGATATTTTGTATTTTGAAAACGCCGATATTTTGAAAACGCCGATATTTTGAAAACGCCGATATTTTGAAAACGCCGATATTTTGAAAACGCCGATATTTTGAAAACGCCGATATTTTGAAAACGCCGATATTTTGAAAACGCCGATATTTTGAAAACGCCGATATTTTGAAAACGCCGATATTTTGAAAACGCCGATATTTTGAAAACGCCGATATTTTGAAAACGCCGATATTTTGAAAACGCCGATATTTTGAAAACGCCGATATTGTGAAAAAAAATCGACATCGAAGTCGCGTCCCTAGCCGGGGCATGCCAGGAGAGGCCTGACGCGCCCGTGACCGCTTCGTGGAGGGCTGGCCAGGACGGGCTGGGCGCGCCTGCGCGGGGCAAGGGAGGGACTGGGGATGGCTCCCCGCGGGGGCGTATCCCGCGTGACGGCCGCCCGCAGCGATTGCGTCGCGTCGCGTGCAGCGGGCGAACCTCCGCTCCGCGGCGCGGATCATTTCCAACGCCTCCGCGCTTGCCTCATCCCCCCCCCCCCGGCCGATTCGCACCATGTGCTCCCTCTTACCGGTTCAAAAGGGCTACAGGGCCAGAAATCATTGTTTAAATGTATTACCTTAAATAATTTCGGTTTGCTCGTTGAAAATTAATGTCAATTTTATTTCTTTTACATTTAGATTCAATTCGGGTTTTAATTTATAATTTAACACATTTGTGTTTTTATAAATTTTAGACTCTTAAGACCCAGGGTTCCAAGTTCAAAATCATAATGTCACTGGATTGATTAATTGAAATTAATTCTAAAATAGTCATAATCTGCAACTTTATAGTGGTGAAACTGGCGTTAAAATATACCTTCGAATAATAATAATAATAATAATAATAATAATAATAATAATAATACAGTAAACTCTCATTAACACGAATTCCAAGGGAACGAAATAATAGGAGTCCGTGTTATAAACATTCGTGTTATCTGAGTATTATAAATGTCCATATTACAGTTACCGTTACCGTTCGCCTTTCCATGACCGAAGTTTTGTTTGTGTCACGGCGGAATTCCTGTTAAGCGAGTTCGTGCTAACGAGGGTTTACTGTAATAATAATAATAATAATAATAATAATAATAATAATAATAATAATAATAATAATAATAATAATAATAATAATAATAATAATAATAATAATTGTATTCGATGCGTTAACCGTTGCTCCACCGAAGCCACAAACACCTCCGAAGCTATTGCAATCGTGCGCCGGAAAACGGCGATTATTTGAGGGAAAAAATATTGCCGAGTTCTAGAAACGAAAAAGTGGATAAATCTTCTGTGGTGGAAGCAGAGTCCCAAAACACGTATATGGTTGTTCATTAGATAGATATTAATTATTTCTGCGGGTAAGCTTTTACAACCTGGTGGCAGAACACTACAACTTACATATTACAATACGAAAAATAAATAAAATTGAACTTTAAATTATTTTAAGACAATAATAATCACTTCAATACAATACTAGGTGAATATAATTATGTATTTAATAAAGCAACACATTTAGCAGTAATTATCACAATAATAAAAATAACAATGAAAATGAAATATAGCAATGAAAATAACAATAATAATAACAATAATAATTATACCTGTTATAATAAGCCTAACTTACTAAATTAATAAAGCTTAAAAATATCATTAGTTAATTTACTTTTAAAACTTTGAACACCTAGAGAAAATGGTTCCAAGGCTGTCGCAGGCAACTTATTCCAATCCGTTATTGTTCCATTTGTAAAGGAAAATTTTCCAACATCTGTTCTCTGTGGTCTAAACTGAATTTTGTGCTTGTGATCCCCTCTACTAAAGTACGAGGGTCTACCGAGTCGGATGTAGGTATCTTTCCAAGCTGGATAACCGGCATACGCTTTGTTCAGGGCACAATTTTGCATTAACCCTTCAGATTTCTAGAGACTCCCATTCTACATTCTTCCTTTTGCTTCCCAAAGTAAATTTATACGCTCTTCTCTGTACTCTATTCAAATATTCCTTTTGTGAATTTCTATAAGGGTCCCAACAAACCTCCCCTTTTTCCGTTGTTTATATTAAGTTTGTATTGTAATATATCCTATCGATATCAATAATATATCCTATCGATATCAATAATATATCCTATTGATACCTCCACAATCCTTGGATAAATCTTGTTTTCTCTAGCGTTTCCGTTTCGCCCCACTGTGCGGTTGGCGTCCGTCCCTCCGCCCTCGGTGCCCGGGCTGCGGGCAGGGCGGGCGTCGATCGGCGCTTGCGGTTTCGCAGGGGTGGTAGCCGGCGGGTGGAGGAGGGGCTGGGCGGCGAGTTGCAGTTCTCCGAACGCCTAGTGTTTCCCTCGCTGCGGTCGTTTCTCGTCGGCACCCGCCCCGACGCCATTTTGCGGTGTGTCAGCGAGTTGATGTCGATGTGTTTAGGCGACACTTTCTAGCTGTACATTTGCCTGATACATTTGGTTGTTGTTGCTGGTCGTTTCTCATTTTCTCGGGCACTTACTTTTTAAATAACGGATCGCGTATCGGGTGCTGTACTTCCCAACGTGTCCTTTCTCCCATCCTTCATTTTTTTAAATTTATCCATTAGAATTTAGAGATCCTTAAATTAGTAAGATCTTACAGTATGTTAACGTTTCACATGTTAATACTCGAGTCTTCAAAGTATGTTCAGCATAACATCAGGAAAATTCTTTCACAATGTTTATTACAAGTCTGCACTTAACACCGTTACTAATACATTCAAAATCTTATTTCAATATTATTTCTTTTTGGCATCAGTCAAGACGTAACAATTCATCGACTTCAGCATCGAATTTTATATTTTTACCATATCGTTTTCCCTCATAAACAAGACTTTGATATAGTGATCTTCACATGATGCACAATATTGTTAAAATGTATTTGAAACGTTACAAGACTCTTGAGTGATGATCTGATGAATAAGTTGGTGAGTAGATAAAAGCGAAAAAGATAATGGTGAGGTGAATGATGATAGGGACATGGTGGAATGGAAAACAGGAGAAACGACAAAAAACTAACAGGGTTCCACAGGGTTTGGCCTGGATCGAACAGTGGTGAAAGGCACTAAACATGCCACAATCCACTCTCAAAACTTAGAATAAGATTTTCACTCATATAGCGCATTTTCCATAACCTCCTTCAGTAGTATTGTGAAGGGCTTCATGTTAGTCGAAGTTTCGAATTGGGTCGGGCAACGTTTCAAGAAGTGTACGCGACCGATTAATGATAAAGAACAGTGAAATAATAAACGACGATTTAGCCAAATAATGGTGTTTTTGGTGGTTTGCCGTCTTGCTCCGCCCACGAACGCTTCCTGTTGCCCTTCTCTTGCCCCGCCCTGCGAAGATGTGAATGAGTAGGAGAGCAGGCGGAGAGTGAAAGCGGATGTAGAACTCTTGCACCGTGTCATGTCACGATTTTTATAAAAACCAATGCTAATTTTCTATTCCTTAAACAGTTTAATATATTTAATGTATTTTGTATTTCATGCGAATGTAATAGGCAATAAATGCATATGCATGCATTTAAACAATACTATGTTCTTAAAATAAGCCTGACTCCTTTTGAGACCACATCCACAAGTTGTTTTTTGGTTACTCGTGCCAAGTTACTTGTGAGACAAATACAAAAGTACAAAAGAATTGAAACTATATTAATGTAATACAGTATGCAGATGGAAGTATAGAGAGATAGGTAACGGGAGAGGAGGAGAGAAAGGAATGATTGAAAAAGAGTCAGGGAGGGGGAGAGTTAAAGACACAAGGAGGGAGAGAGAAAACGGGGACGAGGAGAGAAAAAGAGAGAGAGAGAGAAATAGGCAGAGAATGAGAGAGAGAGAAATAGGCAGAGAATGAGAGAGAGAGAAATAGGCAGGGAATGAGAGAGAGAGAGAGAAATAGGCAGAGAATGAGAGAGAGAGAAATAGGCAGAGAATGAGAGAGAGAGAAATAGGCAGAGAATGAGAGAGAGAGAAATAGGCAGAGAATGAGAGAGAGAAATAGGCAGAGAATGAGAGAGAGAGAGAAAAAGAAGCAGGGGAGGGAGAGAGAAAAATACAGGGTAGGAGAGAGAAAAAAGAACAAAGCGAGAGAGAGAGAGACAAGGAGGGAGAGAGAGAAAAAAGAGAGATGGAGTGAGAAGAAGAGAGATGGAGTGAGAAGAAGAGAGATGGAGAGAGAAGAAGAGAGAGGGAGAGAGAAGAAGAGAGAGGGAGAGAGAAGAAGAGAGAGGGAGAGAGAAGAAGAGAGAGGGAGAGAGAAGAAGAG